>JAECUM010024181.1:0-38390 GCA_016617855.1 Megalonaias nervosa
TTTTCCATTTGCTTAGTACAATCTCATAACAATTGGTGCTTCAAAGGTAATCTGTTTTATTTCAAATTTCAGCAAACTATTTTATCCTGGTACATTTTTAAAAAAGGAATTGTCGGTCGTTTAGTCAATTGTAGTTACTGTTCCTTCCTGCCTACTGAATAGACCAACAAGTAAGATCATGTTTTTTGGCAGGGTTTTAGGGTGGGGGGTTGTTGTTACATTTGTGGTAGCGGAGTGATGCTGTCTTCCATGCATGCGTCAGAAATTTAAAAAAGGGGTCAATGGACGATTGAGATGCAGGTGTTCTGGTCTCATGACAGGGATTACAACTAAGAAAATGAGAGTGTTCTGAAGATTTTAATTCTGAGTGAAAATAAGAGGAAATTTACTTAACATCCACATACAAATGTCAGTCTACGTATATATATTAATTACTAGCATGCAGCCGAAATTCAGACAAAAGATAGATTATGAGATAATGCCTCATCTGGTTGATCTCCACTACCAGACATGTCAACAAAAAAAAAGAGGATATCTCTCAACATACAATACTCATGCTAGATGTCGACATAAGCAGATTATGATATAACAATGCACTGTTATGGACAAAGAATTTGTTTATGTAACAATAGATAAATTTCAGTGCATTTTATATTGAGTTTGCAGCTTCCTTTCATGGGGCCTCTGTATATACAAGTTTAAACAGCCAACAATATCACACACAAAAAAATCGCCAGATGGTATATTTTGCTGTCAATACGGAATCAAAATCGCAATTTGCGACATTGGCAAAGCCGTGCGTGATCCCTGAATATACTTTTACATGTTATTTTTCATACTCTTAAGAAGAAAAAACTATTGTTTAGTGTACAAGAAAAATACATATGAAATTTCAGAAGCCACCCAACAATCGTTTTGTATTATTCATATGTAATATCTTCCCCAAAATGATTAAAAACTTCTGATGTTTTTTTCGTACTTTTAAGAAAGAATTTTTTTGTGTACGAGAAAAACTCATGTATATGAAATTTTGTGAGCCACACCATGACTGTGTAATATCCGAATTCGTGTTATAACAGAGTGTGCTACAGCGGGGTCACACTGTATGTTAAAAAGATCAAATATAAAGAAATACACATTACATCAAAGATCCATTCAGTGTTTTATGTAAAGGAACAAACAGACCAAGTCACACTGATCTAACACGCATACGTATATACTAGATACAATAAATAGTCCATTTTAATCTTTGAAGAACCTTAAAATTCAAAACCACTGGGAAACAGCAACAAGAAACAGTTAATTTTACAGCTTATGTGACCTTGATAATTAGAATTAATTATCTATTAAGATCAAACAGCTATAAATAAGTAGGTTTCTTTTTGGGGCGGGGGTTAACCCCCTTAGGGTGAACCAGATCTTTCCAGAACAATGGGTCAGCCCTGCATGAGAACCCCATACATCTCAGGCATGTGTGACAGGCCTTCTTCATATAACTGTGGGGGCAGTCCAAGTGAGGTATCAGTGCAAGAAGGGAGGAAAGAATCTGGAAAAAGCAACAGATTAATATTACGTCATTAAATTTAGTTTTACCCCTCACTCACAAAATAATTTTAATGTCAGTAATACCATACCTGTTACTATTGCATAGCTAAATTTGTAAATTTGGTGAGAGATCTGATGATCCCAAAATGTATGAAACACAAACACAAAGAATACTTACCCTAACAGAAGCACAGGTGATGGAATCCACATGGGCTACTTTTTGAGCAATGATGACTGAGCCCAGTCAGAAAATGCCTTCACTTTGAAGGGCTAATGAGAAAAGGTAAAAGGAGCAAAAGGAGTGTAAGAGTGCCAAAATGTAGCTTTCATCACATCTTCCAATATGAATTAGTTTCACAGGCCCATGAGGCAACAATGGCACAAACATCATAGGCTTTAATTTTCATGAAAGACAGGTATCTACCAGTAAGAGATTTGTAAGCTCTTTTGATAGTTACTGCAATTCACCTAGAAATGGCAGAAACTGAACTATCAGATGAACCTTTAATGGATTGGAAAAGACATTTCCCATCCTTCCTTCTCCCTTTAGAGGATGCCAAGTAAAATCCTAGAGCACTAACTGGACAAAATAGTCTAACTTCGTCATCCTAGCACATATATGGCAGAGACTGGGGATCTTGGAGTGGAACAGCCAAAGGAAGTGGGTTGTTTGTGCAAATATCCTGGTTGGAAAAGTATAGAAACTAACTCATAAACCCAAATGAACTTGATACATCCCTGCTCAATGGATTAGGCAAAGAATTCGCTCCTTCATCTTGGAGATACTAAGACGGCAAGAAAACTGTCTTGAGGGTAAGGTTCTCAAAGGAAGTTACACCCAAAGGTTCATGGGGGAGGGAGGTATTTTGAGACAACAAGACACATAGATTCCATTTAGAAATTACAGATTGAGACACTGGTCTCTGCAATCTGAAATCAGGTCTGCATATGAGAATATATCCATATGAAAGGGCCTTTTGAAAATTTGAACGTTGGAAAGATCTATTCGATAGCCCTTAATAGTAGAATCTAAACATTGTTTTTCTTTGTAGAGAAGAAAATTGGCCACTGTGCTCACAGAAGAACAGCTGGGACTGACATGTTTTGTACTGCACTAATCACAGAAGATTCTCCATTTGGTATCATGTACCTTAGAGGCTGATCATCTCCTGGATTGAATGATGCACTTGGCAGCTTGGCTTGAAAACTTTTCTTTGCAGTGAGGTTGTCTGAGACGAGACAAGCATGAAGGTAGAGAATCTGTGGGCTGTTGCTGCGGAGAGAGCTCCTCCGCTGTGGCAGAAGGTCCCTCCCCTGAGGTAAGGTCCTGGGATGGTCCACTAGCAGATCGAGAAGATCACTCAACTATGATCGGTGGGACCACAGACAGGCAATCAAAATGAGTTGAGCTGTGGTGGCCTGACTTTGTGTAGGACCTGCAGGATCATCCTGATGGATGGAAAGGTGTAAGCAAATAGAAGATCCTACTTCAGGTTGAAGACATCCACTGCCCAGGCCCACTGGCTGGAGACTGGGGAAATGTAAAAGGGGAAGTTGTTGTTCAGCTTGTTTGCAAACAAATCTACCAAAGGAGTTCCCCAAAGATGGAACTGGGAGTTTGCTATGGAATGGTGTTGAGACCATTCTGTAAGATCCCTGTTCCCTTTCCTTAACATACAGCCAGGAATGTGGCATACTCAAATTCCTTCTGAAGCTTTCCAGTGAATGAGGTTCCAAACCTCCATTAAGAGAGGTGTATGTGTGCCTCCTTGTCTCCTCAGGTAAGTTTTTATCGGAGGAGTCCATCATGCAGTGACCTCTTATTTGCTGGACACACCCATAAAGGCCTAAAAAATACTGACCTCATTTCCAAAATTTGTATGTGGAGGTTAGATTCTTGATTCTTCCTGATACCACGAACCCTGAAGGACAAGACCCTCTGGCTCTAGATGAGAATCGCACTCTGAATCAGATGTGTCTGCAAACAGGTGAGAGTTGAGTTCAGGTATACTAAGGTGAATGGATACTCCAGCCAGAAGCTGGTCCTGATTTGCCCACTAATTTAGATGGTGGTGGAAATCCCAATCCAGAGAGAGCAGAACATTTTAGGGGTCCCTGTGCAATGTCAAAGCCATTTTAAAGCAGACATTGGAGCAGATGCAAGTGAAGCCTGTCTGGGGTAACCTGGTCCACTGTGGCATTCAAGGTCCCCCGCAGAGAGAGACAAAGACAAGATGACAACTTGGTCTTACTCTCAGTGTCTCCAATAGGGACAGGATCCTGTCTGTTCTGTTAAGAGGACATGGACTAACAATCTGTCTGTGAGAAAATCGTGAGATGGATTAAGCTTGGATTGGAGACTAGGCTGAATGGCCAAGCTTAGAACTGGAAGACCTCCCCATCCATACAAAGTTTGAGGTACTTGCTGTGTGGAAGAAAGATAGGGTAGTGATGATATGCATCCTGAAGATCAATGGGGACCACCCAATGCCAGGTTTTATGGCATTCCTAACTGAGGCTATGGTCTAAAGGAGAAATTTGTTGAAAGAGGAAAATTTGATAATTAGAAGTAATTTTCCCCCTTTCTTGAGAACCAGGAAAATGCAATAATAGAAGGCTCGAGATTGGTCTTTTAACACCCTCTCTACTGTATCCTTTTGAAGAAGAGAATGGATCTCTTCCTTTAGCTGGAGGAAGCAAATGGAGGACCTTACATGAGGAAGATCTCAGAACCGAAGGCAGCAACAATCTCTTATGACAGAAAGCACCCAACCATCAACTGTTATGCCTAACCAAGTCTATGAAAAGAGGTTGAATCTGGCACCAACAGAACGTCTGTTCTGCAGGCAAGGGAGATAGTCCCTCGGGCTGTCCACCCTTGTCATTAGGAAAGATGGTAGGCCCAGTGAACTTCTTCCTCGGGTTTTTGCAGTGCACCTTTCAAGGGTCCACCTGACAAGGAGGAGCTCTGAAATGGTGTTGTTGGTTTGACTGGGGCTGCTCAATTGTAAAGAATTTGGCTGGTGGGTCCTGAGAGTGGTCAAGACAATTTTGTTTCTTGGCTGATTTTGAAGGGCCAGAAGTGGATGGAAGGGACCAATGTTTATGATTTCTCAAATCCTAAGTAGCCACAGAAGGGATGATCCCTCTGAAGGATTTCAGTTTCTAGGTGGGGCAGCCCTCAGATGGTTCTGTGCTCTATTAAGGTTTTGGAAGTGTCCAATGCCACATCCTTGTGTAGGTGAATAGTCCCGCTAACAAGGTCATGGACAATGACACTGCATGCCATGAGGCTTATGCCACTGCTTCCAAATAATTGTTGAACGCCATCAGCAACAAAGATTCCCCTTCAGTAGGATGAACAAGGTGGAGGTCAGCATGCGAGACTATGGTCATTAATATACCTAGCCTTTTGTTCTAAGATTCCAGTGTTTTCACTGGAAGGTGACCCCAGGTCCCCACAGAAATATCCTTGATTTTAAGGATGAAAGGATGCTGCTTCCCCCTTAAGGGAGGGAGGTGTGGCTCATAATCAGCCCTAACCAAGCAGTGGGTCAGTAAAGGGTTCTGCTCCTACCCAAGGGGAGGGCATGACTAGCTCTCTATCCTAGTGGTAAAGAGAGGATGCTGCTCTTCCCCAAGGGAGGGCATGACTCTCTCTACCCTCAAGAAATGGTGACAGTACTGCTCCTCCCTCTTGGGAGGGTTGACTCTCAGGCCACACAGAATGGGTACAATGCTGCTCCTCCCTCTACCTGCTTATACTTTCCCTTGAGGGGCCCCGAGTGGCCGAGTGGTCTAAAGCGCTCTCCGTTACGGACCACTGCCATCTCATCTCTGTCTGCGTGGGTTCGAGTCTAGGATTCGGCGAATGTGGATATGTGAGAAAGCTTGCCAGTAGCTTCTCGTGGGTCGGTGGTTCTTTCCGGGGGTTTCACGGTTTCTTCCTTCACCATTAATACTGGCCGCCATGTATAGCCTATCGTGTGCTGAAAAATGGCGTTAAGCCCCACAACAACAACAACAACAACAACAACTTTCCCTTGAGAGGTGCCCACTAATCCTATGATTCTACAGGGAAACTTGGGTAATCTGTCTCTGAGACCGAAGGGACTCTTAGAAAAAGAACCTGGAAAACTCTGATGAGGATAACTACTTCCTCGCCTGGTATGTTTGTCAACTATCCACAAGATCCCATAATTTATCAGACCAATTACTACAAATTAGCCAGCCATCTGTCCTCGTACAGTGGATACAGGATAAACAAGTGGTGTGTATGTGCATGGCATATTTCTTGTGGCCACATTTAGTGACATCTTCCTTAGACACTGCTCCGGAATAAAGATCCTGCAAGAAGACTGATGTAAAAAAAAAAAGCTTTGAAATAGGTAAAGCATTGACTAAGTCTATTAGCGACTGTCAAACCCGGTTATCTCAATTATGTCGGGGGTGTAAAAAAAATCGTCAACATAACCGGGTCCCGAGATATCAGGGTTTAGTTGACAAATATACTGCAGAACAATGATTATGCATCTGAAGCACCAAAAATGAGTTTTGTTTCTAAAAACAAATGAAATTTCTAATGCAAAATAAAAATAATAATTCATTTATACCAGGTTGCAGAAAAAAGATGGGAGGTCTGATTAAGTAACAAGTCACACATTTTTACAACACTTCAGTAACTACAAAAATATCAGTGGTATAAAGTTGTTTTTATTTCCCTTTGATAGCCTCATCCCTTTGGTAGCCTCAGCAATGCAATGGTTTTCTAATGCTGACCAAAATCTAGACCAATTTAAGTACATGTACATGTAAGACTGTACTTTTTTTTAAAAAGTATTTTCTTTTTTTTAGTGTTGACTTTAACTAGTAGCAAAATGCAACTGACCAAAATTGTGCGTGGAAATCGATCACTTTTGCTGATCATCAGAGGTTCAGTATGCCAGATTTAATAGATAAAATTTTCCTCTGTACCAGAAAAAAAAAGATGGGGCTATCGGTATTCATGTACTGACAAACTGTAAAATGTGTTTGAAGTCTTTAAAGTTAACCATCTCAACATCAAATTCTCTAAGAAGCTGACTCAATCTATTCGTACAGTTGTAGTCCCCTATTCCTCCCGACTTTGATCAGTGACCATTGGCAACAACACAGCGTCAGATGGAGAGTCGGCGTATCACTTTCATGGAGTGCAAGACTTTGATATTCGATTCTAGATAAAACAATACAAATGAATGAAATCCTCTTTCTGTTTCATAGGCATTACTGTTTTCACTTTCTGTTTCATTCAGTTTGCGATGAAGAAATCTGTAATCATGGCAATGCCATTGACAACTTTAAGAAATACTGGGCGCTATGAATTTTTTAAAATACTATTTGTGCTTTTATTTACTCTTTGTTCAAAACAAATTCATAACCATGTCTTTATTGGGGCGGGGGGGTAACAGATTGGTTTGGAATTTTGCCGGTTTTTATTTATAGATGATTGTAAGTCACATGATCTAGCCATGTTGAATCTGAAGACTTACACTCGCTCCAATCATGGAAACATTTAATATTTACAAGTGAACTCTGAACTCAAGTTGTTAATTGTGTATGAATTAAGCTGGTGACTGGCCATGACGATATTGGAATGCGATTACATTATTGTTTGTTCCACAAAGCATTGTGAATTTGATCCTATCTGTAATTCTGTCAGTTTTCAGGTTACTGTCATTAAATGTAGCTAAACATACCTATTTTGTTTTAAATATATCGTGTAAAATGAATTAGGTATTTTTATTTACATTTAATGACACTGATCTGATAATTTTCTGAGTTACTGATAAGATAAAATACGCCTTGTTGTGTGGAACGAACTACATTGCCATGGTGTTGACATGTGATGCTGTCCATTATGAACGCAGCTACTGTAAAGGTCAGAAACTCATTCAGTTTCCTTACCCTTAAGTTTTGCTTACAATATAATTTTCTCCACTCTATGAAAGTGATAAACTATGCATTGATAGATTGGTTCATTAGCATTTGTAGCGGTAGTGGTAAAATTTGGTCTTGTACCGACTTTTTCCATCACTGAGGTATGGTACTACAGAAACGCTTGATTATTTGTTGTACAATTTCTCCGTGATAGACACTCAAGTTGCATTTCATTGAGTTAAGCGGGTTCACATCTTACTTCAGACCAAAAACTATGCCCGACATAAAACGGGGTTATCGACTTAACAGGGGTCGAGGTAAGCGAGGAAAAATTAGGATAACAAAGAAGGATTTTTTCGGGACCAGACCTAAACACTTGACATACACGGGTTCTCGAAATAACCGAGGTCAAGATAAGTGGATTTGACTGTAATATATACACAAAAAAAAAAAAAACGCCTTATCTGGGTGTTTCACTAAGATAAAATGTAAAAATTGTAGCAAAGCTAAGCTTAAAGACTGACAAAGTAATTAATTAAATCAAAGAGGCTTAACAACATCCGAGGCTACTAAAACTAAACCAAAAAGCCCAAATAAACAGTAGACTATGATTGCTAATTAAAAGGGAGCAATTAAGTAAATCTTTCTGAAACTAAAATGGTGAAAGACACTCAAGTTCAATAAGCAAGCCTGATAGATGAATTGAAGAAGTGATGTGCAACCTGTTTACCCCAATGGATAAAAATACCACAAATCATAGTATAGGCAAGATGAATAAAACGATTGATAGGTGAGTCCATTGACGGCAACAAGCAAGCATAAGGAAATTAAAATAAATTACCTATCTTTAACTGCTAAGAAATTGTTATTTGAATACAAATAAACAACAAAATTGAAAACCTAACACCCTTACGTGGGAAAATATACTGCCAAGATGTACACCACATCTAAGGAACAAATGTATAAAATTCCTAAAAAGAACCTAATCAAAAATTGATAAAAAGATCTGTCAGGATATAATCCTCATTTTCACAAAGAATATGGCACATAAAACATTTAATAATTTGCTCGCTGACCCATAAAGTGGTGGCTAAACATCTTTATGTAAACAACGCCAAACATTACATCAACTGAAAATTATATGAAGTGGGTCTTTCAATCATGTCCAGGATGTATAAAGTTCTCGTGCATTGTTCTTGAAGATCCTGTTTCATCCTAATGTGAGGACAGAATTTTCATGGTTCAGTCATAATTTACTCTCAGAAAGATATCAGCTATGCAAAATTAACAACAGGTATGGTATTGCTGACATTAAAGACGTTAGTTAGCTCTAATAATAGTAACCCTGTGCCAACTGTAGGTGATCTGGTGCAATGGCTAGAGTCAGCACTACAATTTCATGCACATCATGTAATAAACAGACTAAATCATACTGATCCATACTTTATAAATCTTCTGGTTCTGCCTTTTCAATCTACAGCTTCTGTACTGGTACAAATTTCTATAAGATTCCCAATTCATAAAAGCAGTGAAACCCAAGAATTTCAGCAAGATGAAGGCAAATTTGTGAATGTAAATTACAAACAAGTTCATACTAGAAAATGTTTTAATCATTAAGTTAATGATACATGTTTTCTTTCAATACTGAGACAATTCAAAATTTGTTGCAAAAATTAACTTATTACCTCTCACGGGTCATAACCCAATTGTACATACATCTGCATATTTGTATATTAAGGCTGGGAGATATAAATATTATATTTACTTGAACTATTGAAGTAAGTACTAACTACCTTCTTGATACGCAGCAAGATATGCTGACTCCAGTTCCTGGGGACGCATTAATGTTGGCATATTCAGGAAAGGAAAACCTGTCAAAACAGTTTTAGTTACTAACATGCAACAATTTATGTCTCTGTGTGTTCTCTAGTACACGGCATTATTTCCAACATATTCACTGAAGGAAAACCTGTCAAAATAGTTATAATTACAAAAAAAAAAGATGAAACAATTTGTCGCCCTGTCTTCTTAATTCCTTAACAATTAAAGGCAGTGAGCCTGTGGTTAAGTCACTAGACATGTGAGGTGCTGGTTTGATTTACTCCATCGGATAAGAATGATATAAAACTTTATTTGTTCTTAAAATAACAAATCAAACCAGTCCTTCGCATTTAAAGCCAGGGCAACATCTCTCTTACAGAACTAGTGAGCATGAAATGGACCTGTCTGTAATTATATAATGTATAAAGAATATTTTCTGACTCTCTGCTTTATTTTACCATGCTAATATTTTACATGCTCAGTCCTCCTGTAGAAATGAACACGTAAATATCTATATATTACTCAAGTTTACTTGGTCCCATTTAACTGAAAATTAATAAGTTAAAATGCATATATTTTTATTGAAATTTTGTGAAAAGCTTACACTGATAAAAATCACCTGTTTTAAGTTAAAATTGAGTTCCTCAAAATTAATTATGATTTCACTGCTGATTAAATTAAAACCAAAGAAAACAAACATATCATGGCCATTCTATCAAAATGTGATTGTTTGAATTAAAATGTTCGCTAGTGAGATCAAATATTCTTTTTGTAATGCTATAACAGACAAAGTTTATTAACTTACCATTTCCATTAGACTCCAGAGCCTCAGATATTCTAGTGAAAATATATTGCAAGTTTAAATTTTCTTATAACATTTTTCCTTAAAAAATATACATGCAGTCTTTTATATAACAATTAGAATGAACAAACATCAAACTGTACAAAATTTTACAATCTTTCATTTTTCACCACTTGCAAATATGACTTTGTCACTTAAGACAGGTATTTCTTGATAAGGCTATTGCCACAACAATACTCTAGAACCAATGTATGGTAGCATGAGTCTAGAATAAAATCATTAAAAAAAGGTAATTATTTGTACAGTTTGTATCAAATTTAATTAAGACCATTGTGGTGTTGTAACTTTACCATTATTATATAGGTGTCAATTGACCTATCAACTGTCTGGTTTCTGCATATTCACTAACATATGACTTTGGAAAGAACTGGTTAAAATCTGATGCATATTTTGTTAGCACTGTGAAATACCTCAGTGGCATATCTAGGGTACTTGGATGAAAAACATATTAGAGATATATAAAGATGGGGTCCTGGAACATGCTTCCCATGCAAAATTTATCACAGATTTAAATGCACCCAAGTACTAGTCTAAGAATGAAACTTTCACTCAATGTGTGCAAAAATGG
This sequence comes from Megalonaias nervosa, assembly GCA_016617855.1. Classification (NCBI taxonomy): domain Eukaryota; kingdom Metazoa; phylum Mollusca; class Bivalvia; order Unionida; family Unionidae; genus Megalonaias; species Megalonaias nervosa. The sequence continues at coordinate 10,713 of JAECUM010024181.1, forward strand.
AAAAGGTTAAAAAAATAAACATGACTATATTATACAGGAATACACTATCAGATATCAAGTTCAGTCAGTCAACGAGATAATTTCATAATCACTGCAAGACGGCTCACTATCTCATTTATCAGCAAATCTGTGGAATCATAACTGATTGACAGTTGTTGATAGGTCAATTCCTGCATGTACTATTAGTCTGACTTAAGAATTTCTAAATCAGTACATTTAGTATTTATTCTATGTAAAAGTACCAAATTCTTGTTTGTTACTGTATTCTAAATTTTAACGTATAGTGAATTAAATAAAGTCAATATTATTATTATTATTATTATTAATGGCATTTAACATAAAAGGTTACTAGCAATTAACATCAATAGTTGCTGTGTAGTGCAATACAGTACAATAATTTATAATAACAAATGTGACATTGCTTTTGTAATTCAGAAAGGTGGTAAAAGTGGGGCTCTGAGCCAAAATCCCTTTATTAAAAGGCCTTTTTATTTTCTGTTCATCCTCGCTTTCTACTCCAATTAAAAAAAAAATTCTGGCTCTTTGTTAAAATCTAATATTTCGTCCTTTAACCTACTGAATGTGTTCCGATAGTTCTGGGTGATCGGTCAGCATGGTTTGTAATTGTGTCCTAAGAGCAGGCATTAAGTCCATTGTACCATCCTGTTTCATCATATTCTTCATTCTAAGAACAAAATTTTATCAATCTTTAGAACTATTTATAGATACATGTAGATGAGAAAAAGAATGTAACATCATAACTATCTTTGCTAAATTCAAATAAAAGATGGGGATTATGTTATCCTGCCTCCTTTGCTGATGTATGTGCTTGAATAATGTCGCACAGCTCTTCATATATCATTCAAGACCAAGACTTCACATGTTGTGGCATGATGTTGAGTGGGCTGTAGACATGCCAAAAGTTTAGAAAATGGATCCATTCAGGCAGGGCTTGGGGGTGGGTGGGAGCATGTAGCATGAATTTAACTGAGAATGGAATGTAGATAATGCTGTTTTTGTGCAGACATTTCAGATTTACAATAATTTAATTAATGAAATTATCATCTGTAATCTCCACATCTATTAAAAATTACTAGTCAAATACATACTATGGACATTTTTTTCACCAAAGTTTCACTCATTCAAATGAGTCTAAAGTGAAAATTGACCATATATAACTTCTTGTGACACACTTATCACTAATTTACACACACAAAAAAGCAACAGCATTACACAAATAAAACCAATTTATTATCCAATATTGCCTAAAACTAAATATCCTGATTCTGAAACTGAAATGAATTTTTGATCCGTAAAAGTGAGAAGAAAAAAAAGATTGACAAAGATAGAGACCTTGGGATAGATTTACAGAACTGCCCTTGAATTTGTTCTTGCATTTAAAAAAGAAGCATTTGAAGAAGAGGCAAGACCATGATAGTACGGGAAATTGGAATAAACATTTGTGCAAAATACAACATAGTAAGCTTCAGATGGACCATTCATAATGGACATGGATAAGCATCTAAGTTCTGAGAATTGCAGCTTTGGTTTCAATACTGCTTTCATAAACATTTCAGTAAAATCTCACTTGGAAACCATTTTAGAAAGTAAATACAATTATAATTGCACCTTCTGTGTTATCAGATAATCTGAAATGTGAATGCGAGTATAGAGGCTATAAATTTAAGTACATATTATTGACCAGTGCATCTAAACTGTTGTACAATGGATAATACAACATTACCGAACACGATTTTGAACAAGCCTGAAAAAATGGCAGATCTTGAACAAGATAAGTTTATCAAGACCATCAGATTCATCTGTCCTGTAACCATTCAATTGAAACAAAGACTGTTATTATCAGAAATGCTTGAGTATATCCGTCTTTCTGGGCTCAGATGCAAATAAGTAGATTATGTTGTAGTTGATAGTTTGTTGAATAAATGATTTCCTTTAAGTAATATGTTTTAGAGAATATGGTGAAAATTCTACTGCATATTGTTCTAAACTAGCCACACAAATTATGTACTTACTGCTCCTCATCAATCTGTCTTGTGTTGAATTGTATCACTGAGTCGTCAAATTGATCATCAAGTGCCTCTTTCGGTCTTGATTTAAGTTGTGATTGAACAGCACCCAATATGGAAGCAGTACTCGCTGCTGATTCTTCAAACAATGTTGTTTGTACACCTTTCCTAGAATATTCTACTGACATAGTGTTTGATTTTGGCATTAAAATTTCTGATTCATCTGCCTGAAGCTTTGTCACTGGCTTTTCAGTGGATGATATTTCTGTTTTCATTTCAGTTTTGTTTTCAAGGGGCTCTGTCATGAAATGATCATCTTGTCTTCTTAATTCCTTAGCTTGTGTTCTGTTTTGCCAGCTTTTCTTATATCTTACATGTTCTATCTGAGCTTCATAGGACACTATCCTATTGTCTTCCTTCGTGTCAGTCTTAAACCGTCGAAGCTGTCTCATCTGTAGTTTTCTTTTTGGCAATGCAGACTGAAGGACAAGGCTTTTATCATATTCTGAAGTTGCTCCCACGGAAACATCTTGAAAAGCAACACAATCACCATGCTGTTGACTGGCAGATAGTAACGTTCTAAAATGTTGCACATTGGAAAAATAAACAAAACTTCGAGTATTCAAAACAATAACATTTTCAGTATTTTTGAGGCTGGTGATCCTATTGTCATTGACTAAAGAAGTATGTGTTCTCCTCAGCATCTGCAATCTTTCAGCAAAACCTGAATGTCTTTTGTTAGATGTATGATCAAGAGTACTGGAAGCAGATGATGTTTCTTCAAAAGCTGTGTAAAATGGAAAAGATTCCTTTCTTCATATTATTTAATTTTCACTGTTAATTACATCCTAAAGTTATGCCCAATTATCTTTTATTATCAATGAAACTGCACAATCTTACAAGACCATATGAACAACAGAAGAGTTTGTTGTGTCCGATCCCATATTCCAACAACAGTAACATGTTTAAAACAAGACCAAACAACAGATGATCCTTCAAAGCTAATATTTTTAAAAACAAGCAGCAGATAAACAGAGTTAATACACCACATGCTGCTTACATTACATATTGTGGAGAATATATATATTTACAAATTATACCCAACATTAAAGGTTAGCAGCCATTTGTAGGAGATAACAAAGTAACTGTTATGGTTAATCTTCTTGGAAAAGGTGGACATCATACCTGATATCTGCTTGTCATGTCTAGATTTGCAACTCACCAAGGCTGTACGTCTTCTGGACCTGTAGCACATAAAAATACTTTTATGCTTTCAGGTTTTTATCATTCTCAAGAGCATAAATGAGAGCAATTCTCAAAGACCATCTATCGTAGATTATAAAGTTGTACAAATGGCAAAAGAAAATGTGAGCTATAAAAGAAACTGATAGATTAAAATGTGCATACAGAGTAAACAACAAAAATTACTGTATGTAATTGAATAAATCATTCTTGTGGGTTTATTCTACATCTGCTTTTTAATCCCACAACTTTGTAACAGCAAGGAAAATAGTGTTGATATTACAATAAAAATATCATTTTTGAATGGTCAATATTTTAAAATCAAAGAATTTATCTTTTACACTGAGATTTAACAGTTTCTAGTGCAAAAAGAAACAAACTATTCTGGAAAGTTGTTGGGAGAAAAAAGACTTTGCAAAGAATTATAAAAATTCCTTTTCTTTATCTTGACCCACAGAGAGACATTCTTCTGGCAGAAAGAGAAATTTTTAGTTTCTTTATGTTTGGCTAATAGTAATCTTTCTTCTGCTCAAATACTTACTCCAAAATGTCAAGCTTTTTAACAATCTCTGTCTGATCATTTCTGAGGTCAGCAAATCTCTGTTCTAAATTTTCACACTGAAAAAAAAGGACTTAACGGATAAAGATGTTAATACCTACTCGTTCCAAACCATGTATGAGATTAAAATGATTTACACATTAAACTTTCCATCATAAATTTGCTGTAAAATGAAGACATTCTTAAACATTGCTACTCATTTGAAAACATTTTCACAACATGGCATATATATTTATGAAACTGAGATAATCTGCAACATGTTCACATCCAGTTATTTAATCACTCATACATCCATCCAACCAACCATCCAAATGCACATATGTGATTCTACTGGCAGTAAGACAAAAATACCATTTTGAAAGCCATCTATGCACAAATTGTTTTATAGTTGAAATCAACTGCTTCTGAAAAATAAAATATGTTTGAAACATTTATTTAAAAAAACAGAATTTGTATGCGTTCTATACACACATTACAGAAACCAGTGTGAACAAGTCAACATGAGACTAAAAACATTATACCAGTGCAATGATGTGTGAATGAGAAATTGGCTTAAGAAGGCTAACATGTGAACATAACAAGCTGTTAATCAAGTTATTGCTGTAATCTGGAGAGCTTAAACCAAAATAAGCAATGTTTCATGAGGTGTTATTAGCTATAAAGTGATCCAAGTTGGTCCATGATGTCTTTCAGGTCTATATATACAATTTGGCTGACCTGTGGTGGTTGAGAGATAAAAAGGAGAGATCAACAAAAAAATGAATTTGGTAAAAACACTCATTGAGTTTTTGAATGGTTGAACTGTTATTGCTTTGTTCAAGGTGTTTTTAGAGGAACATTTAAGGGCAGCTCTTATATATTTGTTCAATTCAGATCAAAATGCCAAAACATGCACTTTCTCCCATCGCTAAGAAACCACTGATTATGATGAGAGTCAGAAATTCATCTGAAATCTGACACTGGAACTTCCTCCTCTTGGTGAACTTAGCCTGCAGAAGCATTCACTGTAATACTAACAGTGAATGTCATTAGTGGTCAACAGTACGTATATTGTGAAGTAAACAAAAAATAGTTCTGGATTACATGAGAAAAATCTTTGCAGTGATCTACGTGGCATACAATTTCTCCTTTTCATTAATTGGCAAAACACTGGCTGGTATTCATTCATTATAGTAACATTTTACATTAGAATAGGATTCGGGTTCAAAACTTTCTGTTTAATTACTGAATGAAGAGAATACATATTATGCAAACAAAATCCACTCATTTTCTTTTTTTCTTTTATCTGTTTTCTTTTTTCCTTTCCAATCCCCATAAAACATGTAAAATTTCTGTTGATAAAAATTCTACTGGTTTTGACACCAATCAAAATTTGTAAACCTACTGAATTTATATCGTAGTTATATTACATGTATGCAATCATATGGTTAATTATTGGTTTTTAAAATCCAGGTCCCCATCCCAACATCACCAAACAAAATAAGGTCAAACTTATAAAGCACCAAAATACACTTCTACATGCACATTCCAGTATTTACATTAATTATAAAGTGTCCATCATTAATTGGCTTTTCTCCAGTTTTCCAGGAAAGGGGCTATAAGGGCCATTTGAGAAGAGTCTGTAGGTCCCTTTACACTTTCAGGGGAGTCTATTATTTAGCATCTTATTATTCCTTCCTTACTACAATATGTCACCCATTAAAACATTAACATGAAGTTTAATTCTGAATTGCTGTGGTAAATTCATACTAATAGTACTTTTTGATAAGAAATCAATGTTAAATTATTATTACGTGTTCTTATTTTAATACAAGAATTTGTTCAATCTCTCCTACATCTTATTTAATACATGAGTTTTGTACAATATATCAGCATGAAAATTAAAATAACAGTGCCAATGCATGCAGTAACTCTATCACGTCTTTTAAATTTACTGCACAGTTGTTATCTTCAGTTCTATTAAACCCTGAAGTAAAATCGAGATCAAAGAGAAGCTTTCTGCATTAATTGAGTGAGAAAATCATATGTGTTATTGACTTCATGAAATTTGCCTCATCGTCTCGACACAGATCACAATATAGCAATCAACAGAGACATTTTTTGCAACTGCCTTTTCTCACGTAATGCTGATGATTTTGGGTGCCCTTTAGAACTTTATCATGAACAAAAGGACTAATGGTGTATTCCAGAGAAAACAGTGATTTCATGTTATAAGAGTTCATCAACCTAGCAGCGTGCATACTTGGACCAACTAGCAGCATCACTGAAAAATGTGGGAAGTGTTATGTATATTTAATTTAATTGTTTGTTTGTTAGTTTAATTTTGTTATTTCATTACATGCTATTGTAATGTAACATTGCATGCTGGACATGACCTTGTCATCGAGTTCATTTCTGCTGGACCAAATTTACTTTTTTTTTATTTCATTTATGTAAACAACTAATAATAGCTTCATTATTCTCTATGTGTATGAACTTATTATTAGAATTATTATTCAGATAAACAAGGAGTAGATATGTTGATTTGGGTCAGGGTTTTGGAGATTCCTAAGTGAATTTTGCAGGTTATTGTGTTGTAAATAAACAAGGCTCATTAGATAATTCTAGAAGGTTATTTTCCATTAGGTAATGGTTGTTTTTAGAAAATGCTAATTGTGACCTGAGGTCAAGTAGAGAACTAAATAATCTTGTGACAGTGAGGATTTTACCAGTCATGCTTTAACATCTAGCACATTAAGTTGTATTATGTTGTGACCAGTTTGGGCTCAATTTTATTTTCATCAAATTATCGAATTCAAGTGTTTATTTTCTCTGGAAATACAAAAGTGCTCTGACAAAATTCTTGGATAAAGACATTCACTGGAATTTATAATGAATTCAAATCTGGAATAATATTTCTGTGATTCAACAAAAGTCTCCGTTACTGAGGCTTTAACAGTCACGTCATCGCCTTCAGTTTTGGATCTCTTCAGGACTTTTACTGAATTTTATTCAGGACTTTAAATTACTAGGAATTGTGTCTTTAATTCTTGGATTATTTTGGGATTTAATTTGCAATACCGTAAGTTCTTTTTTTTTATTTTCACTTTGTGTTTTCAGGTGAAATAAATTATTTGTTAAATTTTACAAAGCTTGTTGTCTTTCACTCTTTTCTGTTACTTATTTTATGAGCATAGACTTGTACGGAAGAAACAAATAAGATCAAACAAACCTGTGCTATAAATATATACTTTAGACGATGCTGTGAGTCATCAGTGTAGCCAGGCATTGTATTAGCTTCTGTATATTTTCTAGACTCTTTAACTGAGTTCCTGGGGTTGTTTCTGATGTGCATCAATAGGTTCTTGTTTGCTTTCCCGAACTTAGTATGTTTTGCCATCACTAGAATGGTTGACTCCTACACTGTTAGGTTCCTTGTGATATCTGGCAAAAATAAGAACAGTATGACAAAAAGGAAGCCTAAGCTAGTGTCCCACCACCACCACCACCATTTAGCAGAACCTAGGGGTTTGGTACCATCTGATATTTGGTGAAAATGCAAGAATAATCAGCAACATAAAATCATAGAGCCCTTACTTCTACCTTGTCACCAGAATGATGTCTTCATTCTTCATTTTAAAACGCTAATGTAATTACAAAATAATTTCTAAATACCATAGTTATGCTAAAAGACACTTGTGGGCAGTGCAATTCCAAAGGGGGGGGTGGGGGGGTGAATACATGACTGTTTGACTGAAAATGTTTGTAAACTAAGTTGTTTTGATTTTTTCTAACAGTCATTGTATTACTCATGTACTGTTTTAATTATTTGGACATACCATAATGGATATATATATATATATATATATATATATATATATATATATATATATACAGCTCTATAAGCCTTGATAATATAAGAATATCTTTTCTTTTGTGATAAAAAAGGGGCATTTATTAGAATAGGGGCTACTTTAGAATAATTACAGTATTAGAAAATCGGTACATTTTCTAACTTTTTAAAATTTTCTATATATGAAAATCAGTACAATTTTATAACATTTTGAAATTCATTATCTAATATTTGGAAAATCTATGTTCCAATAACTGAAAATGCATATTTATTTTCAAACAGCAATCAGCAATACCTGTAACTATAAGCATATATATAACATGTTTTAAATGCAGCCATATATGACAACGTTAGTTACATTCTCTGTCCATCAAAGCATTTAATCAGCTACTTTTTGCATCATTCTATAATCTAAGAAAATCATCAATATTTTTTCTGCCTTATCCTTTTTGACTTGCATTCAACAGAAAGCAGCATTAGCTCAAGAACAGGAATAAAGATGCTTGAAACATCTGTCAAATGCTGGGTTCATCAGCCTTTTACTTTTGCATAGGATGAGAAAGGAAAAAGGTGTGATTCGGTTGGTTTGGAAAAGATTTCTTGCTCCAAAAATTCATTAGTTTATTAATTAGCCAACCACTGTTTGAAACATATATACATATATATCATTCTGATGGTAAGTTTCAGGCATAAATCCATATTTTCTCATTTCAAACAATGACTTTGTAATATTAAACAATTTGAAAGTCGTAGACATATGAAGGGCTAATCAGAGTGAAGAGGCTGAATTTCACCAAACAAAATGCCTTCTTTGTCAACAACCAAATTACATGTCACTCCACTCACACTGCTGTATGACCTGTGCAACCACATTGCAACAAATGCAACCAAACTTTAGAGTCATGCTTCAGTTCTCCAATAGGCCCAGGAAAACCACATTAATGAAACAGATGTCACTTTTGTTATCTCTTCAATGTATATGTACACTGCATGAGCCAATCAGCTTTTATTGCATCCTACCACCATCCCTAAATAAATTAATATTTTTCTCTGATTCATTTTGGGGCAATCTGCTCACCAGAGATGAATGTTGCTTGAATTCAATAAAAAGTCATATTTAAGCCTGAGGGGATAAAAAAGCAAATTAAGTTAATTTTTTTCCTCCATCTATCCAGGTAAGGTCATAATAAAGTCATGAATATGCACAATCATGCAATCTGATTAATATGGCCTTTAAGACAATGCTTTGAAGTGGCAGACATCGAGAGTAACAATGTTTGCTTACTGTATCTTAAAGAGCATTAGAGGAAGGTGCAGAAAAGGGTAAATAATTTATCAGTGACCTTGATTTTTAAGATAATAATGAAATTGAGACATGTGTTATCAATGTGAGAAGCGTAACTGTTCAATGGTTCATTATTATAGTGCAGCTGTTGTGATATAAAGTAGAAACAAAAGACACCTTCAAATACTGATCTGTGACCATGGTCTTATTCTTAAGACATTACATGACCAATGCAAGACATCTTATAGTAACAATATATACATATATATTGCTCATCTTTACTTATGGGCTGCAACAGGCTTGATGCCCATATCTGGAAGGTGAGAATATTTGAATTACTCAGGTCTTATCTTTCATCTTGCCTTATAAGAGTCTAATTTCATCATCGTAGAATTTGTCAAAATGAATATGGGGAAATCTTGTGAGTACATTTCAATATGTTATTGGTTATACATACCTAGTTTTAAAACAAAAATTGCAGGCTAGAAGGAATTTCTTTGCTATCAAAGACAAAGGTCTAAAGGATAAAAAGTGTGTCAATCATTTACTCGAATGGGTCAGATAGCGGTGTTTGATTGGCCGAATGTCTGCGATTATGTCATTTCAAAATTATCAATACCAAGTTTCCCCCATTCAACTTAAACATCTGTTCCTTTAGAAAATGGCAGGGCAAATGTGACTGACACCTACACTGTTGACATGTGACCTTAACCCTGAACATATGTCCCTGAATGTGGCACAAAACACACCTGTAAATGATGACATATATAAATACCATTATCTCAAACAGCTCTTAAGATGCAACATGGAAAATTAAAACAAAATATTAAGCTGCAACCTTGACAGTGAATATGGGATTTCGAAAGTAAACATCATACACCTTTATTCCTTCATCTCAAACCGCTTTAAAATTATAGGTGGAAGGGAAAGTGTGATGGATACAAAATATTGAGCCATGAACATGGCCTTGAAGAAAGCGCCCATTCCAATGTGGTACGCAATACACACCTTCTAGTGAAGATGTAAAAGTATACCAAGTTTCATGCCTTAATCTCAAATGGCTTAAAAGTACAGTGCAGAAATAAAAGTGCAGAAAGGGAAGTAGAATGAAAAAGTAAAATATAGAGCATCCCCAATGTGGTAAGCAATACACCTTCTAGTGATGATTTACAAATATTCCAACTTTCATCCTTTAGTCTCAACAGCTGTGAAGACATTGAACAGATTGGATAGTGTGATGGAAAATATTATCCAATGATTTTGATCCTGAAGATAACACCCACCCACCTACCCTTGATAAGATATGCAACACACCTTCCATTACTTTAAATAATGACATAAAAATATGCCAAATTTCATGCCGTACTCTCAAATGGCTTACAGTTACAGAGCAGAAAGGAAAGTGCAATGAAAATGTAAATGAACAAGCCATGAACTAGATGAAGAAGACTGGATCCACAATCTGGCATGAAACACACCTTCTAGTGGAAAACATAAAATATACAGCCATGATCTTGAAGAAAGTAACCTCAATACAGCATGCAAAATGCAATTATTTGATGATGTACAAGTATACCAAGCTTGATCCCTTAATCTCAATGGCTTTACAGTTAGAGTGGAATGGAAACTTTGGTAGAAACATGAAATATTAAGGCGTTAACATAAAAATAAGAGCCTCCCAATCTGGTAATTAGTTATAGGTATATATTTGACTAATATAATTGCCATATGAAATGTATTCTTCTTCTAATTGTGTCACTACTTTTTTAACTTGTTACTTCATTGAAAAGAATGACAACAAATCACATAATTGGGTGTCTTTAAACAAGTATTTAAATAAAATCCAAGTTATTGTATAAAAGAATTACATCTCATAGTCAACAGGTAAAACTTGAATAAATAGGACATAATAATTACATGTATCTTGAAACTACCACCAACAAAAACTTTATGAAATAAAGACAGATAATGAGTGGATACATTGATTTCATACTACATCATTTGATAATGTAATTTTGGCGGTGATGGCTGCCCATAGGCGTTACTCTGATATCACAGAAATGCTGAAAAAATATTTGTATGATGGCATTTACTTGTTCTAATGTGGGATCTTTATGTATATGCTGCACAGGCACTTGATTCCGGGGTAAACTAACATGTACACTCACTGTGTTAATTGGTGAGTGTACACATTAGTTTACCCCGGAATCAAGTGCCTGTGATATGCTGAACAAATAATGGGTGGATACATTATTTTATTTGCCTCTAACTATTTAAAAGGTCACCTTGGTAGTATGTGCCATTTAGCATCTGTAATAGACAGAAATTCATTGCTTTAATTTTTCCCCCGTTTACTGAACTATAGATTTACTGACCAAATTATGTTATGCCTGCTGCCAACACAATATCTCTTGATTGCACGGATAATTCTAGTGTCTATTTCAATTCTCAAGCTTTCCTAATTGGATTGCTTACAATTACTGCATGAATTATAATCTCTATTATATATTTTATTATACTGTATCTACTATATTCTGTAAAGCTAAACCAAGACTCTTTTCCTGTTAAGTAAAATCATGAAACTGAAACTTAAATGTGCAGTATATACCTCAATATATTTCTATATCCATGTACAATGAACATTGCTGTTGCTGAGTAAGTTATTCAGAGACCAATATAAAATTAATCTATCCCTTCTCTGTATCTCTTAGCAATGAAAAAGTATGATGTTAGCTAAGTTGTTTATCTTTCTGTGAATTTTCTGTGACGAAAACGGTTGTCGAATCTTCAAAATCGTAATACCCACCATCCTATTCTTCATTATCAATGAAGAAGCAATATGAAATGTGCACTATGGACCAGTAATTAAATTGCTTCTGATTAGAAACAAATGTTCTACTTTTGGCAGATCTCTGAAAACCCGGTGTAGGGTCTGGGTGGCAGTCAAGCATGTAATCTGTAGTGTTATGCAATATTTACGCTATACTTAACGATTCATTCGTGATTGAAAGACTTGTTTTTGTGTATAAATTTTGTTAATAAAAATTATAATTATTTCAAAATTATATGTGACATTAAATAAGAATTTAAAAGTACTGAAACACATGTATCAGGGTGTAAATCCTAAATTTTACCACCATCAACAAGCCTATTGATCACTGGAGTCAAATTTGCAGTGTCATGGTTTTTCCTTATTTCTAAAAATAGATGAATATTTGGGGACAGCAATTGTATATTTCTTACGTGCTGATTAGTATTACAATTAATGAGTAAATGTTTTTAAATATTGAAATCTATATTTTGAGAAAATGGTGATACTTGGTCACATATTTTCCTCAAATGACGAATCTAAACTTCAGAAATGAACACATAGCAGTAAGTTATTTTTAGCGTATAGCCTTATTCCAAAGTTAAAGTTTGCTCGAACATTCCTTTTTTCTCGTGAAACCTTAATATCAATAAAATGGATTAGTTCAAAGGATACCATATTCCAGTGTGTATTACCAAAATTCTTTGATCTATATATATTCCAAATTTTATGCAGCCGCATGATGCGCATTAAAAATGGTGGAATCGCAGGTATACAAATGTACAGTATAGACCAACAAGAAGGTGTCCGCCTTTTTTTTTTCTTTTTTTCCTGACAGAGGAGACCAGTGTTGTCGGACCATATTCCATACTGAAGTTTTACGCTGTGTTAACCTCCCCATCAGTTCTGACTTATCGGACGCTCGCAAGTAATTAATAAATTTATTTCGACTGACCTTGGTATGCGGATGGAAACTAACCATCTTCTTTTTACCCATGGCGTTAAATCCTTCAGAGCACTCACTGTTTAGTAATACTTCCTTTCAGAACAGAACACCTATGTATACATCTATTATTGACCTTATTTTTAAATTGAATTTTGCCCAACTAGACAATGCTAACTTCTGAACGAGCAATGTATGAATTACCAAATATATAAAACAAAAACAAAATTATTGGATCATTTTTTTACAATTTACCTCTTAAAATTTACAATTTACAACCAACTGCAAGATGTCATTGACAACTCACCCAAGAAGGACATTCTGTTTGTGCAAGAAGAATGGAATGCAAAGGTGGGAGATGATTCACAGACAAACTGGCAATGCACCTGTGGACCCTTCTGCAATGCAGCAATGAAAGAGGACTCAAGTTCTTGGAGTTTGCTGCCTACAACAATCTTGTGCTAGCCAACACATTCGGCCCATACAACGTATCTAGAAGATGGACCTGGCACAGTCCAGATGGACAACATCACAGCCAGACTGACTACATCTTGGTCAAAGCGATTCTGCACAGGACTGAATATCGCCAGAACAGGAAGTTTTCCAGGAGCAGATACTTGAAGTGACCATGACTTATTACTGACAACGTTTCACCTCCAACTGAAAATGGTCAAAAAGTCTAACCAACCAAGAATCAGATTTGACCTTGAAAAATTGAAAGATCCAAAAGTCACAGAAGCCTTCCAAGCAATGATAGGTGGTAAATTTGCACCTTTGATAACCCTGAACAGCCAAGACACTGACCTCGAGTCCTTAACGACCACATTCAACACAACTGTGACTAGAACAGCTAGCGAGATCACTGGCATATATCGTCGAACAAAGAAACCGTGGGTCACAACATATGTCATTGAACTATGCGACAAAAGAACTGAAAAAGGAAAAAAAATTATGAAGGAGCTAGAAAATACAGAGAGATAAACAACATGATCAGGAAAAGCATGAAAAAGGCAAAGGAATCCTGGATAGAAAGACAATGCTGCAAAATCGAAGACGGTCTGAGTAGAAATGACAGCAAAATGGCATATCAGCTGGTGAAAGATCTCACAACCCATAAACAAGGGAAAACTACCACCATCCACAACAAATCTGAAAAATGCCTCACAGAAGATCAAGAGATCATCAAGCGATGGACAGAATACTGCTCAGAATTGTACAATCATAAGACCCAAGGAGATCCAGCAGTACTAAATTGCTCTCAGGCAGAAGAAATTGATGACAACCCCACTCTTCGTGAAAAAGTAGAAATTGCAGTTAGGTCACTGAAGAAAGTAAAGTTAGCCAGCATTGACAACATACCAGCAAAGCTCATTCAAGCAGGAGGAGAAGAAATAGTCACAGTCCTAACAACAATCTGCAACAAGATATAGCAGAGAGGAGAATGGCACTCCACATGGACTCAATCCTTGGTCATCATGCTCCCCAAAAAAGGAAACCTACAGCTATTCCAAAATTACAGAACCATCAGTTTGATCAGTCACCCGAGCAAAGTCATGCTGAAGATAATTCTCAACAGACTAAAGCCTCAAGCAGGGAAAATTATTGCTGACGAGCAGCAGGCTTCCAAGCAGGAAGGAGCACCACAGAACAAATCTTCAACCTCAGATTCCTTTGAGAGAAATACCTTCAGCATCAGCAGAATCTATACCATGTCTTTATAGATTTCAAAAAAGGCCTTTAATAGGGTATGGCATGCAGCCTTAAGGGCAACTATGAGGAAGTACAACATCAGCTCAAACCTGGTGCAGGTTGTTGAGCACCTCTATGACAAAGCCACCAGTGTTGCCCTCATCAATGGCAGCAGAGAAGATTGGTTTCGAACAAAAGTTGGAGTCAGGCAGGGATGTAAACTGTCACCTACACTCTTCAACATTTTCCTGGAAAGGATCATGGAGGATTCCTTGCATGACCACAGGGACACTGTCAGCATAAGAGGAAGAACAATCGCCAACCTTCGCTTCGCAGATGATACTGATGGTTTAGCAGGAGATGAAAAAGAACTGGCTGACTTGGTTGAGCGCCTCGACACAACCTTTACAGCATACGGTATGGAGATTAGCGCCGAGAAAACCAAACTGATGACAAACAACACCAATGGCAACAGTGAAGAAATAAAGGTCAATGGATAGAAGCTGGAAAGAGTCACAAGCTTCAAGTACTTAGGATCAATTATCACTGATGAGGGCTCCAAACCAGAACTACTTTGCAAGATTGTCCAGACGACAGCAGCAATAACAAGGTTGAGACAAATATGGAAAGATGCCAACATTTCTTTTGATTCCAAAATATGGCTGATGCGCTCGATTATCATATCCATCTTTCTGTATGCTTGTGAAACATGAACACTCACATCAAGTCTACAAAGAAGGATTCAAACCTTCGAAATGAGATGCTACCGCAAGATCTTGGGCATTTTATACATTGACCATGTAACCAATGAAGAAATCCACAATAGGATCCCACGAGCCATCAGATCCTATGAAGACTTCTTGGTCACTGTAAAAAAAGCGCACTCTTAAGTGGCACGGTCATGTCTCAAGATCATCTGGACTGGCAAAAACAATCTTGTAAGGCACAGTTCAAGGGTGCAGAAGAAGAGGCAGACAGAAAAAGAGGTGGGAAGACAACATTAAGGAGTGGACAGGCATGGGATTGGAGATTCCCAAAGGACAGCTGAAAACAGGAAAAGATGGAGAGAATTGGTTGTAAAGTCAAATGTGGTGCCCCAACGACCTCTTGGGTTAAGGGACTGACGATGATGATGATGACCTCTGAAGTCCAGGAAGTGAAAATGACCAAGTGGAGCTAGCAATTTTTTGAATGGTGCACATCTGGAGTAAGGCCAAGCTGTATACTCTATAACCCATATTACACCCATCAATCATACATCAAAATAAAGGGAATTAAAGGTTCTTGGAACAATACCTAAGATATACAAGATCTTTTTTAAATAACCAGTATAATCAGTGAAGGAACCCGAGGAAATTCTTTATCTTTAAAATTCTAATGCAAAATACGAAACTATTGAGCGCCACCCAAGGCAAGAACAATGTATGGAAGCTTTCTAGTGAGGAGTATATCACTAGGAACTGAATAATGCTTGAGACGGAACTGCAGTTAGGTCTGGCCGTCACGGCAGAATTTTGAGAGAGACAGACAGTGACAGACGTGTCGGAAATTCGAGATCGAGAGAACGATAAATAAATGTTTTTAAAAGGGATATAAAAAATGCACAAAACTTTGTCACTTCATTCATTATGTATGTATGTATGTATGTATGTATGTATGTATATATGTATGTATGTGTGTGTGTATGTATATATGCATGTCTATGTATGTATTATTATTTAGCATATCTATACAGCTCATTACAGTTTTAATTTTCTTTTTTAATATTTAAATATCGTTCTCTCGATCTCGAATTTCCGACACGTCTGTATCTGTCTCTCTCTGTCTCCACTGTCAGACTAAAAGTGGAGACCTACTTGTTGGTCTGTCAAATGTAGAGTGTTGGTTAACTTCATGGTTGTTTTAATCCAGGGAATAAAGTAATGAATTGTTTCATATTTATTTTCTAGATTTATTATCTAGCGGATAAGTGACTGTTATGTGTACACAGACTTTGTTTTGGATGCAGTGGCTATCTCAATCGCATTTGTTATGGGTCTGACTAATACTCAATGCAAAATTGAACGCAATGTAAACAAAATACGCAGTGGAAGAACTAACAACACAAATAAAATAACAAGAAACCGCATAATAAGCTTTGTCAATAGTATTCAAACTAAATATGATTTCTGGTGATAAACTTACATTAAGAGTTTTAAAAAATTAATTACTTAGAATAACAGTGCAAATTTACTCAGTCACCGGCCATGCTCCAACATTTTTCTTTTTACATCAGATTTGCATTACATGATTACAAGTTGTTATACTCGCACAAAAAGAATTTAAAAAATTATAAAGTGAAAAGTAGAAATAATAATTTAATTACTCGAAATAGAAGTATACAATGCTGTTACTTCCCCTTAGCTACGATTTCCTACCTATAGAGGATGCCAACTGGAAATGACGTACATTTATCCCCACAAGCCGAAGTACATGCTTCTTGCTGTCAAAAAATAAAACACCATTAAACTATGGATAGGGAACATTTAGATGAAACTATTGGAAACTAATTTACTGTTCACCCTAATATCGATATGTATGCACGACACACTAGATTGTGTCGCTTTCAAAACTGTTCCACTGTTTCAATTTATTTTCAAAATAACCATTAATACAGGTAAAAAGGAGTCAATGCTGGCTTCCCTATGTCGGCTGACTTTATAAAAAAACGAACTCAGAACACTTAAAAGAATCCAGCAGAACCAAAGTTGGCTTCCTTATGTCGGCCGACTTCATAAGAAAAAATCGGCACACTTAAAAGATACCAATGTCAGTTTCTGGGGTTGGTTTGCTTTGTAATAATATAGCCTTTGTACTTGATATCTTGTCGGTAAGTTTAAGCAAAAAGTTTACTGCTCGCTGCCAGTTGTGTTTATTCATCACCCAGGCTTCTATTTGTTTGCCATATGTAATCATAATTGATGTTTGCAGGGCAAATAGTCTACACAGCAATAACTTGGTTTAATAATACTTTTGTAACCCATGCTAGCAAAAAGATTACAATTTGCCCTCACAGTGAATGTATTTTAAAATAATGATTTTTATTTGCAAGATACTGTCGTATAGTTAACCTGGATACAATACAATCTTGGTCAGTTTGCACCATGTAACTTATCATGCGTGAATGGCACGTGCCTTCAAGCAATCGCGTGATAGTTTCGTCTCTTTTGCAATTTTGTTATCTGACATAAGCGATACACACTACAGTAAGGATGCATATGCAAGGGGACATCCACTACATATACTGAGTTCGTGGATATATTTTCTTCTTTAATAAATTTCGCATGATTTGAAATAAGAAGGAATAAATTATAACAATGCAAGGTTAGTTTCTTTCATTTTGTTTTCAAATAAGTGTTTATTTATCAATTTTATTGTACTATGCGGAGGGGGGGCACAAATTCAACACAAAATTATTTTCTTTCTTATTTGTATGGAACAATGGAGCAAATACGTTTGACGATATTGACTAGTAATGACAAGCTTTCAGCTTAAGCGCGCACACACTAAGACATCAACTTGAAAAATAAAAACAAACAATAACATTAATTGGTAAGATCTTCATATTGCAGCAACTAAACATTGACAAAATGCTCAACATTATTCTCTCTCTCTCTCTCTCTCTCTCTCATGTGTATTATATGCAGCAGTGTTACAACCTGAAGGTATTATCACATTTAATATATGGATGTTATATGAAATTAACAATAAATAGTTAATATTTATTACAAGAAAATGTTTCATTTTCATCAGTTCCAATTTAGAAAATTATATTGTACATAATGAAATGACACTGGGCCCACAGCTCTGTTGTAGTGTATATACATGTAGCATGAGTGTCCGTGCTTGGGTTATTCACGGGTAATTAGAGATCCGTGTCACAATCATATATAACTCTCCTTTTCTTTGCAGGAGGTGAAACTGTTTGTGACATACTTCTGTTGTAATTAATACTGATTGTAAAAGTACCCCCATGTATAAAAGACCCTCCAAATACAGACCCCAGCGCATATCCATGTGCTAAATCTTCAAGTTCATGGATTCTTTGAAAATTTATTTTTCTGTCTTGGAAATATGGCAAGTGTTACAGTGAAATTTGCTTATGGATTAATGTATTGATGGATAAATAATTCCTTCTGGCTGGTAAGTGCATTATTTGTCATTAAATATTGTAGGTATATTTTTGATCCAACTTGGGCGCAATGGAGATGCTTAACAAAAATAGAATAAAGCATGTGCGACATAACACATTTCTGGCTGTTACTAAGTTTTCTGTAGTTGTTAACAGCATTGGAAGACTATGAAGTGTATAGGTCTATAGGCTATGTGCATAGATCAGTGTTTTCTATCATAGTTCATTTCACACAGCATTGAGAATTTGATCCTATCTGTAGCACAGTCAATTTTCAGGTCAGCGTCATTAAATGTAGCTAACAGTATACATTTTGTTTCACATGAAGTATTTAAAACTAGTTAAGTAGCTTTAGCTACATTTAATGATGCCGACCTGAAAATGTACTGAGTCAGCCCTGCAGATAGGATAAAACTGACCTTGATGTGTGTAACGAACTATATAGCATAATACCAATAAGCTCGACATCATGTGCGTGTGTCTGTCTCTCTCGAAATGTTTTGCATGGTGTGTTCTCAAAAAATGGAGAGACCTTAAGTTACTATGTTGTTTTGTTATATATTTGTTGTTGTTGTTGTTGTTGTTTGATTTTCAAACAACTACGTCAGGCATAGCAGAAGACAACAAAGGTTTCTTTTTTTAAAAGTAGTTCCAAGCACATGGACACCTTGACTGAGACGACCTGTCTGAGACAACCAGACTGAGATAACAAAAGTAAGGTCAGCAAAATAGCTAGATTCCTCTGTCGCATGCATGAGAATTAAATATATTTGTTGTAATATCTCATGTACGCTACCCTCAGAAAAATATACACGTATTCTGTAGAATATTATCTGTTAAGTATTATTGTTTTATAAGTCAGAAAGACTTGAATTGAGAATGTCGTTGTGCAGATGCATATATTTATTTAGCATAAAAAATAAATGTATATAAATATTTAATTAGAACGAGCAAGATGTCAATTTGTGTTTTCTGTCATATATATTTGTGTTACGAAGTATGATTATTTTCTGCTAAAGAATATGAAGATAGTTTAGTTTGTTTAAATCTAGCTTTTTCTTAAAACCTATTCTATTTTACAACCTACAAAAATTGTCAGAAACATTTTGTCTTGCATATATATATATATATATATATATATATATATATATATATATATATATATATATATATATATATATATATACTTGTTGTTTGAAGAAAAAGAACTTGTTCAAGATATTGTTAAGTTGGGACAAATTTTCTTAATTTCGGCCCAATTTTGGCCGAATTGTCTTTGGGCCAAATTGACTATAATCCGGCATAAATGTTATAACTTTCCCATCCCTCACCCTATTCGATCCCACTGCTTCAATCCACTTTTTTTCTGGTAAACAGGGGTCTTTTAGAAAAAGAAAGTCCCCTCTTGTCCCATCATCACTCTTTTGGTAACATCCATATGCAACACAGTGCACCATATTTGATGTACAAAAGCACTATCGTAAGATATATCACATAGACATTTACGTGGGGAAATTAAACACTTTAATGGCTAGGTTGAATAGAAGGGATAAATGTACGTCATATCCGCTTTTGGCATGTGGAAACTAACAATTGTATACGGAGATTGCCGAATAATTTTTTGCATTTAAAAACGTATTTTTAAGTCTAATTAAACATTTTTATGGTGTGCATACATAACAAATGGGTTTTGTTTATGACTATAATAATATCACACATTAGTATAATATAGGTGGCCAGTGACCTTTTAAGAAAATTCACTTGAAGCTGACAAATGAAATCTGATGGGCATATTTATATTATGCTGAAATAACCTGAGTAGAATTTCATGTCCTTTGATAGTTTTTGATCTTGTATGCATTTTGATAACTTGTTGGACATCAATCTTTTTTATCTAAAGCTTGCAAGGGAGATTAAACTAAAGTCACTAAATGTAGACACATGAAATTTAGTAGGCATATTTGTAATATATAGAAGAGTTGATTCCATTTGTAAGCCACTATAGCATTTCTGGCAAAAACCTTGTTTATAATTACATTTTAAGCACAGTATCAAAAAAAGAACTATTTCACCAAACTAAGCCAAATCAGATACTTAGATATACTGAGTAGGTCCTAAGACCTGTTTGGGTTCTGGTGACTGTCAATATTGTTTCAATTTGATACACCCATTTAAAATTTTGGAATAAGAATTCATTTGTTTCTTTAGAAAAAAAATCAGCAGTCATGGCTAACCAACAATCAGTTGTGGTATACAAATAAAATCTGGTAAACATGTTTAGTAACAGTATGTAGATGACCTAACAGGTTTTCAGCCCATGCCAACAATTTTTCATATTTTTGCATGTCAAGAAATATTTTGGCTTGGGCTTTGCTTAAAACCAAAATGTGTTAGCTCAATTTAGAACAACCACTTGATGCAGACAAATGAATTTGGTATGCAAGCTGATATGCAGATAACGTTGTTATACAAGTTTTTCACAGTTTTCTAAATTTGGAATATTATTTTTTAACTTAAACTATTTGGTTCTGTATACATAATTTAATGACAAATTTTATTTCTGTTTTCTTTCTTTTTTTGTTTTTTACTTTCTGAGCCAAGATTCTGCATGCAACAAGAATATATGAATTTTTGAGGGAAGACTAGCTTGTAAGCAAGATATCCTAATCTCTCCACCTACTTGCAGTTAATCTTGTATTTGCAGACACTTGCATACAATAACTGCTCTCAGAGACAACATTTCTGAGTCATATGTTTTGTATCCGATTTTTTTAAACATCTATACAATCTACAAAAGTCTAAAAAGGATATAAAATGGTAATGCATCCATGCCCATGGTAGACTGATTTCACTGGTAGTGTTTCCCTTCATACTATTATCATTTAAAGGTGCCACCATCTGTCATCAGAAATAGTGTTTTCAAGACATCTTACACACAAGTGAACATTCACTTCTTCGCATTATATACCAACTATTGCCCTTGAAATTTAAGGTCATTAAAACCACAATTTGGTAGAAATACCCATGATTACAGTCTGAGACACCATATGAAGATAAGTTAATCACTTGGACCCAGTTTTCCTAATTTGTGAATATTTAAAGCTTCTATTTTAGTTCAATTTTCCAGTCACTTTTCTCTATTTGAGTCTTTAAATCAGCATCACAGTATTTCATGCAAGTTACTTTAAATAACTTGCACTCTCAAACTGTTGCTTTTGATCACTTACGTCTGCATACTGAAGAAACTTGATGAGTGAATGCATCTAGAGCAACACAAATTACGATATCTAGAAAAAGTCACTGCGAAATACTTCACCCAATAGCTATTATTATGATCAATGTGTCCACGTCTATCAACTGGCACAGTTAGTGTGTGAAACTGAAAAAGAAATCATTTTGTTTTTGCTGTTTGGATGCCAGAGGCAAAAACAAAATTACGTCTATTTCAGTTTCTTTCATATTAGACTCTATGGTGACTTTATACTTTTATTCATTAGACTTTATGGTGACTTCATAATTTTATTCATTAGGCTTTATGGTGACTTTATAATTTTATTCATTAGACTTCATGGTGACTTCATAATTTTATTCACATCTAGCACATCCATACTTTTGGCACTGTATATGCTCCCCAGATGAATCCAAATGCAAATTGCACAGACCCAGATCTGTTGTTGCATAATGTGCTGGCAGATCTGAGTCTGTGCAGTTTATTGGAGTAATCAGTAGAACAAAAAACACAAAAAAACGTGATCTGCTTGTGCATTATGCTACAGCAGACCAGTGCCTTGGTTGTTTGCAGTTTGACTTGATTTATAAGTGAGTATATATGGTATATTGGACAGAGTTATTGGAATGATTAAAAAGCATTCAACCTGACAGCTAAACCTTGCAAAGGCAATACTGACTTTTTTGCTAAAATTTGTAAATGAACTGTATCTGGAAAACTCTCACACAAAACATACAATGTGTTATGCATCCATTCTTGTTTTCCTCTGATTAGTTAGTGTCCACAAGATTGTGCACATTATACATGCCCCTTTGTTACAAACATCAATCTTTTTTATTTACAGATTGGGTAATGGTAGTGGTGGATGTATAAACATAATAAAATTACTGTTAATAAAACATTTTGTGTGCTGCAATAAAGAATAGCTTAAATGAAACACTATCAACACATAAGCAAGCTACTGCCAGTATCAGCCTACAATGTACAACAACTCCCCTGATATTTTAGTTTTTTGGTGCGCAGTTTTACTGTCTAAATAACAACATTGTGTAGCGTGTTCCCCGGTTGACTTACAGGGTAACGAGAGACCAAGTTTTCAGGAATATCTCACATACTTGGCAGCACATATCAACATTTTCCCACAAATTAAAGTCATGTTGTTTTAGTTAGACATTACTCGCATAGCAGGATCATATATTTTAGAATTTTATATATTCATGTTTTAATTAGGCAGAATTAGGTACTGTAGAGGTATCTTATATAATTAAATGGTCACTGCTAGCTGAAATAAAGTCACCGGTTGCAATTATTGTGTTGTTCTCATTTTTTTTCACACATCTAGCCAATTAGGCAACCTTGAACCGGGATTACCTGTTCAAGTTTTGTTCACTCTGAGCAGTGAGGGTACCCTGATTATTGTTCATGCTAATTTTTTGTTCTATTATAGGACAAGTACTAAGTAACTTTCCAATTGGTCGGTTTATAACTTGTCGGTATAAACAAAATAGCATGAACAGCATATCAATGAAAAGCAGTCAGTGCGGTAGGTTGTCTCTAAAGTGTGCTGGTGACAGGATTGCGTTAGGTTAGCAGTTTTACTTTTTGCATTTATTATTATGTCAATATGTTAATGTATCCTTTTGTAAAGTGTACATTTTTCTCATCTTAGTTAATTTTTTTTTAATTCAGCTACAAGCTTTTGGGGATGAAATGTAGGATCACCTTAAATTGCCACCTGTGATATTGTTTTTGTGATATTACTACAAGGTTTTATCTTGTGGAGAAGTTCACATAAGGAATAAGATGGATTATACATATCTCTTTTTAACATAGGATTTAATTGCTTGATAATCATACACACTATGCATTACAAAAACTGGTAAAGTAGAAAATGTCCTTTTTTATATATTGGATAACTCATTCAGTATTCATGCCAGTAAGTTTCAATACCAAATACATTTAGATCTATGGTAATTATTAACTTTTTAATATTTTTTGCATTCCCAGAAGAGTGCCTGACGAGTTTGTTTGAAGGAAAACATGCGACTTTGACCTTTGTTTCATATGATAAAGATACCTAGATTTAAGATATAATATAGCTGATCTATCAGGGGTTTTTTTTGTATGTACTCTGTATTTTTCACTCTGAAATATATGTGATAGCCTGTTCATATATATGGAACTAATATATGTTGATGTATTTTAGTACCAATAATAGGTTATAAATCTGCGTATTCTTCTGGGTCTATCATTCTGTCCATATGCTTGTCTGTCAGTCTGTCTCTCTATTTTGCTCTACATTGTTTTACACCTATAATTGGTACACCTGCATTCAGATCTATTTGGTTCACTATCTCTCTATATGGTTAATTAATAAATATAAGAGGTAGTAAGCCATTTGCATTTTAAATGTACTGGGAGATGAATCAATATGTACATGTAAAACAGTAATGCACTGATGATGGTATTGTTATTTATATTTGTATTAAATTTATTTTATTGTATTTGCAGAGTAAAAGAAAGCAGGAGAAATACAACAATTGTCATTAGTTACCAACCCCATGCATAATAAACCCAAATTTTTTACAACAAAACTGGACGTGTCTTTTCTGTTCTGGGAGAAGAAGGCAAGTGCTGTAACATTTACTCTGTCGTGTTTTTCAGCTCACTGAACTAAATTTTATTCAGCCAGAATGCGATGCTAGCCAGGACTACCAAAATTGGATTAAGTTGAAGTATGTTTCTTTAACAAAATGAATAAAAATATACTAACACTGAATAAAGTGTTTAGATCGCTTCATTTATAGTACAAGTCACATGGGTCATGTAGGCATTCAACACCAATTATTTCAGTAATGGGTGTCATTTTTTAGAATTTAATTCTACATACCTTAAAGTGGCAAGTGTTCACTTCATTTTGGATTCGTACACATCCATATTCCTTTGGAAGGTCATTATTTAGACGCCCAGAGAGGTGCATATGGCAAAATCAATGTTAAAGTACATAGACATTTTTGGACCAAATGAACCTAAAGGTATGATCCAGTACAATTTGGATTGAATCATGTCATGCGCTGTCATGTCACACTGAAAGCTACGCATATTGATGAACAAATTCGTACTACCCTCGACGATTCCAATCTACGTGCTCTTATTCTAACCCAAGTTTCGTACATGGCCATCATTGTTAAAGACTGCAGAGATCGATAATTTTCATCGGGAAGTTTCTTGATGACAGTTAAGGTGCAGATATAAAAAAAATCAGGATTGAATAGACTTTGGTTAAAGAAAAGTAGTGTTAAATAAAAAAAAAAAACAACAATTTATATTTAATTTAAAATGAGTAAATGCGCATGCATGACCCATGTGACTTGTACTATTAGTTCAAGATACTTATCATCCTTTTAACCGATTTTGGCATGCACAGCTTCCATCACATCTCAGCCACTTAAATGTAGGTCAATTGAACTTTAAAACACGTCCA
Source organism: Megalonaias nervosa (assembly GCA_016617855.1). Classification (NCBI taxonomy): domain Eukaryota; kingdom Metazoa; phylum Mollusca; class Bivalvia; order Unionida; family Unionidae; genus Megalonaias; species Megalonaias nervosa. The sequence continues at coordinate 35,983 of JAECUM010024181.1, forward strand.
ATTGTTTTTGTGAGAATGTTAATTTTATATTAAAAAAGGCATCAAAGTAAAGTGAAAAAAACCCACAAATATCTGTGGAGGCGTATTACACTGTAGGACCAGGTAGACGTCTTACATTGTAGATGCATGCAGTTTTAAACACATTCCCTCAGTTAACAGTTAAGACACGAAATGATATAACACTAGATATAAAGTTTTACATATTATTTTCTCCAGTAAATGCATTTGGTAAACGTCATTTCTGACATCAGTATACAAAAATTTCGAAATCATCCACACAGCTGCGATCGAATTTGTTTTCATCAGATACGTTGCCCGTGGCCATTTTGTTTTAAAAAAAGTCAAGGTGGGTAACTCCAGTAAAAATGCACACAAGGACTCTGTCTATTATCAGCACATTCACCTTTTCATCTGAAGTGAAAGTACAATACGTGATGTGCTTTACCAAGTTTAAAATTCGGGAGGAAAGAAAAACGCTATTATTACTCATTCTAGCATTCAGGAAGTCGACAGTTGTTGATTTTTTCTGTCACTAAGCAAAGATGAGTAAAGGAAGGGAACGGACCACAAAAAAGTACATGTAGGCTTCGACTATTTCAGTAATTGATGCATTTATTATTTTAATTTGATTACACATATCTTTAAATGGCGATTATATATATTTCTTGGATGGTCATTATGTACACGCCCCGAGAACACATATAACAAAATCACTATTCAAGTACGTGGATATCTTTGGATCAGATCAATTTAACGGTATGATCCATTAGTATATGCCGATAAATCAGCCCAACCCTGTAATGATACGGGGGGGGGGGAAGGAGGGGAGGGGCATACATGATGTAGTGGTCAGCTATTAAGGTTTACAGATGAAGGCCAAAACATGTTTTGAAGTGAAATCCGGAAAAGGGGGGGGGGGGGGTCATTTTGTCTTATCCAGTTTAGTACCAGGCACCATTTGGAAAAGTCCATAGTGATCAGTACGTTTCGTCTGTGTTTTTGGATTAAATAAACCTTGTTTCAACTATATTAGTATCAAATTTTAGAGCAATAATTAATATATAATTCAAGATGAGAAAATGCGCTTATATGACTATGTTCACATACACTTTACAATCGGTCTACATCCAGTATGCCGTGTTTCAGTTTTGCAGTCCAGCTAAAAGATTGGAAAATAAATTGTATGATAACAAGTTATCCAGTCTACAGACATCAGGGTTCATCTATATTATGAACCCCTTCCAAACTTACCTTTATATGTTCTCATATTGCAAGTTACTTCCACGAAAACATACATGTACTAGTCCACTCATGCGAACAGTTCTTAATATAGCTTGTATGTGATTTTCACAATGAAACACTATATATAGCGATGCCTATGGCAAGCCATACGGGCTAAAGTGTGGAAATATTTTGTAATGTCGATTACGCGAAATCGAGACAGTCACTCTGAAGATACTTTGAATCACTTAATTTCTGTAACTTAGATAACTGAGCTCTGTTAGAAGCAAGAAAGTTGTCCACTTCGCGAAATGGAACCTCACACTTTTAATCAAAATGAAAGTCAGTCCAACTGGGCCATAACATGAACATCTTTCGCGTTCTGGAAGGTGAAATGTGTATCTGGAGACAGTCTATTCCGGCTGTTTCAGGTAACCAAGATGTATATTCTGGCCAACTAAGACAATCTAGATGCATATTTAGCTGTTATCACATTCTAATGAATCACTCTACATAGAAACTGTTATCTGATCCTCTTCAGAGTACACCAAATAATGTTCAACCAGTTGGATTAATTTTACGCGGTCGATCGTATAAAGTGCGTGGTTATATGTCCCACATGGGATCAGAGTTTCACATTTTTTTGAGGACGTTATATCTGATTGTACCTATAGGTGATCTGTCAGGCAAGAAGTAGGCTGTATACTCTTACATATTCAAAACTTTAATTTCCATACTGAATTAGCTTGATATCGTAATATATTTTAATTTAGTCCTTGGTCACTTAACATCTCGCTATATTGTTATATATTATATATTGCAGGAATGATCCAACCTCCCCATAAAGTTTATGATAATTCGTGTTCCTTGCTAGCTCTTCAACCTGTAAATGGCTTAACATACCCTGACAAATACAATTCTAGAAACTGCTTACATTTTGGGGATGAATTGTCACTTTAATACATATTCATTTCTAAACATTTCTCAGTGTTACTAAGAAAAGTTAAATTTTTGAGTCCGTGCACACTACATGTCATTGTGATATCCCAGCTGGTAGCCAAAATTGCATTTCATTTACTTGCATCTTGGTCCTCTGGCCGAGTAAGTGACCACAAAATGCAACAATCAATTCTTTTATTTACACCAGCGGTGCAAAAAAAAATTTGATAGCCTGACACCCGGGGCCC
>JAECUM010024182.1:0-60167 GCA_016617855.1 Megalonaias nervosa
TATATATATATATATATATATAGATAGATAGATAGATAGATAGATAGATAGATAGATAATATTTGTAATGACAAACATATAGGTGTGTATGGCAACGTTTGTAATATGGATATTGTGCTTCTTTGTTGTTTTTTTAAATAAATGTGTATCATAAACGAAACGTTTGTAGACATATAAGGCACATTTCCTTGAAGTTCGTGGTTATCTCGAAGTGTCGCAAATCATGAAAGAAACATATTTGTTTATATGATTTGCAGTCTTATCCATCATTTGATAGTACCCTATTGCAGCAAGATTGTATAGAGTTTGCTATTATTGTCAAACATCTCAATGAGATCAAGTTGTCGACCTTTTATGGTATCTGCATTAATATTTATTCTTCAGATGAAATAGCAAACGACATATAAACAGATGGTGTACATGTAATGTTTCAAACATAAACATTCTTTGAATGTCATGCATTTCATATCGGTATGCACCGATCCGAAGCACTATGTGCTTGAATACTTGTTTTATCTTACTTCGTGTATATGTACAATCATTTCAGTGCGAATTTAAAGCTGATTTCTTAACAATTCTCGCAAAATTGTAACATTATTAACATATATTCCTTATTCCTGACAAGACAACTTTGATTCTTCGTTACTTCTTTAAAGTATGTAAGGACACTCCGTTACATTAAATTCAGAAGACCTAATATAGTAGAAGGCAAATGTATATTATCTACCGCATGCTAATGTATTTGAAAGTTAACTCACATGGAAATTAAATGAAATCATTATTTTACCCGTGTGATATTAATGTGTTATGATTGATCACGTTGTCAATTAATCTTATGCAATTCGTTGCTTAGGTTCATTACTTTATTCAGTTTGGCTCGGAAACTATTCAAATCGTTTTCATTCGTTTGAAATAAGAACACGACTCACTAGACAGAGGTGTATTGACAACATCTACCTTGGTCAGCATACTATCCTTGCATCATACCAGGATCCCTTATTAGCTGACATGTATGATGAATTGTTTTGCCTATTGTATTGCGAAATATGTGTGAAATGTTGAGAGCTCAGATATATTGGAAATTGGCCAAAAATATATATGCTTTATACTAATATAAAATGGGAACCAATATGCTCAGTATTAGCATCTAATAATATACATACAAAACTACATATATAGACGTGCATGCATATGTTATTATAGGTTCAATATATATTTATGCCAAATGACTTTGTTTTCTACTGATATCACGACTACAACCACATAGAGCAGTTTTACACTACATACCGTCATGTGCGATAAATGATATTGTGTTTTGTCAAATATCAAAGAAATGGTGGGAACGCAGAGATCGCGGAAACTGGCAACCTATAGCAGAGAAACGTGGGAAATAATACGTTAGCTTTTATCTACGAAGAGATAGATAGATAGATAGATAGATAGATAGATAGATAGATAGATAGATAGATAGATAGATAGATAATTACGATTACAAACATGTGGAGCAGTGTTACTTTGCATATAGCCTCCATTGAGAATCCAACAAATAATTGGTATGATCAGTAAGTTCACTGAGACCAGGTAAGAATGTTTTCATTTAAATTGCATAAGAGTCTGTAAACACAAAGTAAGACAAAAATTCTTTTTTATCAAGTAATTATTCTGTATCATAAGTGACAAAATACCATAAGTCTTTGCTTTGTTACCTATCATCTACAGGTACATACATACATACATAGATACATACATAGATACATACATACATACATACATACATATTGACACAACACGTTAGAGAGTTATTAAACGTTTCAGTCAAGCAAGACCCTTTGTGTTATAAGAACGTGAACACAAAACCTAATTAAAGGCATTATAGTAGTAGACTAATATGAGTCTTTTTGACCAAACTGAGAATTCTCTCTTGAAATGTTCTATTTTATAAAGCAGCAGGCAAGGTGAACCCTACAAATTGGTTTCGAGCAAGTTTTTCATAAAATAAAGGTTCCTACAGGGGCTGAAAAATAAGGTCAATAACACTAAACCGAACCTCCTAACTTTTATTATTACCGTATAGTTTCAAAAACGAATAATAAATCGTTTGGGTTAGCTCATTTTTGTTATTTTATTTTTGATTTTTTTTGTTTTTTCTGTTATAATGCGTTTAGTTTACTCGCGGGTCACTCAATTTTTGTCGTTCACCCTGCCTGCTGCTGTAAATTAAATAGTCAGTATAAATATTATTAACATGGTTGTCATCGGAGAACCTCATTCAGCTAGATTAGCACGAGAGCGACTAGAAGCAATTAAAAAATATTTACCTGTTCGTGATGCTGTCAAACGACAATTACAAGAACGACAAGAATCTCATGTTGAATTTGAAGAGGATACAAAACAATTATTTAAACCGATTGTCGAACCAACAAAGAAAATTGTTACAGCAACTGAGGCAACACAACGAGCTCTTGAAACATTACCTGCTGATATTGCCGACCGTATTCAAGTAGCTCAACCAATATCAACGGCGCAAAAACAAAAAATTCTCTTAATGAGCAATGCTGAGCTACTTGATAAATTTACTGAGGAATTCACTAATACAATTAATATCATTTAAAACTTTGACGATTTAGCTAATTTTGCTGCTGCGAGTTTTAGTTATAGGGATAAATTCTTAAAACCTGATCATCAAAATATCATTAAATCCCGTGAACAATGGCAAAGAGTAATATACCGTATACGTGCTAACGTTGAGCAGATTAAATTAGATGATGAAATATACAGAGATTATAATAGGAGTTTTAATCATATCGTTGATTTAACAAAGAAAGAAGCAAGACAAGAAAGAGAAGAAGCAAGAGAACAGAAAGAACGAGAAAGAGAAGAAGCAAGAGAACAGAAAGAACGAGAAAGAGAAGAAGCAAGAGAACAGAAAGAACGAGAAAGAGAAGAAGCAAAAGAACGGAAAGAACGAGAAAGAGAAGAAGCAAGAGAACAGAAAGAACGAGAAAAAGAAGAAGCAAAAGAACGGAAAAAACGAGAAAAAGAAGAAGCAAAAGAACGGAAAAAACGAGAAAGAGAAGAAGCAAAAGAACGGAAAAAACGAGAAAGAGAAGAAGCAAAAGAACGGAAAAAACGAGAAAGAGAAGAAGCAAAACAAGCTGCTACTGAAACAACATCGGAATCACAACCATCATTATCATTACCACCGCCATTAAGATCATCACCACCAATGACAAGGGCAGCAGTAAAAAAAAAACGAGCTGCTTCACCACAATCACCACAATCACCACCACTACCACAACAACTTGGAGTATTAGGATTACCAACATCACCACATAAACAGTATCTAACTAAGGAGGAGGAAATTAACGATTTACTTGAAAATATTGACGTAAAAAAAGAGCAATAGAATCACAGTTAAATGCTAACGTAAATATCAAAGACTTGAGTTTTTTAGTTAATCCAATAAAAAAATCTAAAAGAAGATTAAAGGAATTAGGATACCCAGAATCTGAAATTGATAAAATTGTTCCAAAATCTTATTTCGTATTTACTGGAGAAGGTCTCTCTACTGGAGGTGATTTTACTCTATGTCCTAATAACGTTATCTCTGACGTTGATCGACTAGAAATACTCATTGGAGGAAAACGAGCTGGTAATAATTTTCCAGGAAAAATTAATGAGGCGGCTGATATTTGCAGACGGTTATTTACTGGCGGTATCATGGACGTTGATGTTTATCAGTCTCTTATTAATGAAATTGCCGATGACTACTACAGTGACTAAGTACGTAATTAAATACAATTACTATAATAAAATGATCGTATACGGTACTCACCGTGGACCAACTATGGTCAGGGTAATAAACTCACGATTACCAGTATATAAAACAACCTACGGAGATGGACTAGGTGATGTTGTTCAGGGTCTATTTAGAAGGATAGCACCAAAAGCAATACCGATCGCAAAGCAACTGGGAATGAAAGCTATTGATGTTGTTCGTGAAAAAGGTATTGGTGCTATGGGTAATCTCGCTGGTAAAGCGTTTTCAGCGATCAAAGATAGACTAACACGATTAATACGACGAAAACCTCAACCAGTAAAATTACCTAGCACTGAAGTAATGCCTGCAAATGTCAGTAAAATAATAAATCAAGTTGCTAATCAAAAACTATCAGAGTTGGCTGATGTACCAATGTCAGAAAAAGAAAAAAATATAACCGCTAGTCTGATAGCAGGAAGTGGTCTCACTTCCCGAAGTGGTCTTCGTTTTAGACGATAATATTTATAATAAAGATGTTCAAGCGTATATCTGATCCCGCATTTGACATGGACGCACCAGTACTTAAAGATGAGTCTGTGCGTGATTATCAATATTATTCTTATGATGCTCGAATTCCAGATCAGCGTGGACGAATTGAACTACAGGTTCAGGATACAAGTAGGTATTTCCCACCCGCTGAAGCATTTATTGAGGTTGAAGGTGAAATTTTAAATATCGCTAATCCTGCAGCACCAGTAGCATATGGAGACGATGTTAGTGTCGGTTTTGTTAATAATGGTATTATGGCGTTATTTGATAGCGCTACGTATATGATTGATGGTAAAAATATTGAATCAATTCAGAAGGACGTTGATGTTGCTACAACGATATTAGGCCTTGCAAGATGCAGCGATGATTATTCAAGATCGGCTGGCCCGTCAATGATGTTTTTAAAGGACACTTCTGATTCTCCAGAGTATCGACAATATGAAATAGGACGACCAAGAAATTTTGCTAGAAACGCCGATGCTGATGTACAAAGTATGATTATTAATGTAGATCCAGATTTTAACTTAGGATTTAGATCACGTCGAGCAATGTTGCGTGGTGGAAGAAGAGCATTTTCATGTGCGATTCCACTATCACATATATTTGGATTTTGTAGAAATGTCAGAAAAGTCATTTTCGGAGCTAAGCATACAGTTGTACTTGTACGAAAAGCAACCGACGATGATGCAATCTGGCGACTCGCTGGTGATGTTGGTAGAGTAATTCTGACAAAACTTTCATTATGGATGCCGGTGATGACTCCAACAATACCTAAAGAAGAACATCTACTTTCTTTTATGAATCAAGGTGGTAAATCAGCATTATCGTGGTTAACAATGACCACAGATGCTATCCAGAGTAATATTAATGGTTTATTTACATGGCAAATAGCTTCTCAGCAAGGTGTTTCTGCACCACGACATATATTTATTGCATTTCAAGATGCTGAACGGGTAAATAATCAAACACGTAGTATTATGATATTTGACAATCTTGGTGTTTCCGAAGTTTCTTTAAGAATAAATGGACATCAAGAACCATCCGAGGATATATTACTGAATTTTGGACAAAATCATGTAGCACGTGTATATCATCGTCTGATGACGTTCATGGGTCGTGATCAAAATATTGATACTGGTTTACAAATATCACAATTAGATTTTACAACCTTATATCCGATTTATTACTTTTCGCTCGAACATTTAGATTTAGCCAGACAGTCAGTAGTCGATATACATTTTCGAGCTCGTGTGACGCGAGGAGCTATTGCCAATTACAGAGCAATTGCTGTCATACTCAGTGATAAATCGATGTTACTTGAAGGTGTTGGTGGACGAATGCGAGTAGTTGATGCTCCAGTAGAAAACATGTAATTAGATCGTTTATGAATATTATAATGTCGTATAATCACGTTAGTGTTAGTCTGACTCCTGGTCAGATTAAAAGGATACAATCAGCATAAAAAAATAACTGTGGATTAAAAATATTGCTAAAGAAAGATCAGATGAGCGGTTCAAATAAATTATCTCTTACAGAACGTCAGCTCGGGCATTTCGATGAAGCCAAAAAATCAAATAAAGGTATAAAACTTAATCTTTCTACGGATGCCATTAAAGATATTATTAAGACGGGTGGTATATTTCCACTTCTTACAGCAATACCAGCATTAATAGCCGCTGCAGCCCCAGCTGTTGCAAAAGCAGCTGCATTAGGCGCTGTTGGAACCGCTGCTGGAATGGCATTAAAGAAAGCAACAGGAAAGGGAATCAAAAAAAAGGGAAGGGGTCTAAGATTACCAGGGACTCCCCATTCATGGTACGGAAAAGGCCTAAGATTACCAGGGACAGTTTACTGATATCTCCTATGTCCAATTTTGATTTACTAGATGCTGCTAAAAAATTAAAAATAAAAAATTTTAGAGGAGTTTTCATGCGTGATCAATTACCAAAACAACCAAATAACATTGAAACCGGTATTATTAATCTCGATGAAAACTCTGGTCCAGGCACGCATTGGGTCGCTTATGCAATAGATCCACGTGGAATTATTTATTTTGATTCATATGGACTAGCTCCACCAAAAGAATTCTTAAAGTATATTAGCGGCTATCAAAGTACTCCAATACGGTATTCAACGTTACCAACACAAACATTAACTGATCCACCAATATGTGGTCGTGAAGTACTTAACGTACTTGATGCTGTTTCAAAATCAACAAAACCACCCCACAAAGTTGTACATGAATATACTACGACGTCACATTTAAACAGACATTAGTAAATATAATGGTGGATATTTACGGAAGATCTTCTCGTGGTAAAGATCATCAGCAAGCTGATTTATCTAAATATGCAACTCTCGATCAACTCAGAAATGAGATTGACGATTTATTAAACATAACCAGTGTGGATCAAAACGAAGTAGTTGTTTTTCAGGATAAAGAAGTACGATTAAAAACTAGTAATATACAACTACCAGATGTAATTATACGAGTTCCTAATGCGGTTGTTAATAATATAGTTACTTTTACTGATCAGGGTAAAATACAAGATTCCGGTACGTCAGTCAGTGATTATATTAAGAAAGCTGGTGATTCATTTACAGGTTCAATTATTATGAATCAAAATAAAATTATAGGTCTTGGAAACCCAACCGCAGATGCGGACGCCGCAACAAAGAAATATGTCGATGATCAAGAATCTAAGTACGTATTGGTCAACGGTGGCATAATGAGTGCATTTCTCAACATGAATAATAATGGCATTAATAATCTTAGAACACCAGAATATGATTTTGATGCTGTTACGAAAATGTATGTCGATGATAAGGAAATTCCTATTTCAACTTCGCTAACTACAATCAATAATGAAATGACTACACTTAGTGCTACTTTTTCCAAACATGTAGAAACGTTCTTAAATTTTCGTAGAAATGTAAACAAACCCATTAAAGAATTTTTTGGGGAACAACCAACCGTTGAAATAAAACTAGCTGACGTTAACACGAAACTCAACTACATTGTCAGTGGAATACCTAATATTGTTCAAAAAACTAATTTGATTAAAATTCCACATGGACAAATTAAAAATATCGTATATACAGTAGCATCAGGCTCATCAACATGGACACCACAAAATAATACACTTGAACATACCGCGGAAGTAACTGGGTTATACAGGTTATCTATATACGGTTCGTAAATTACTGCGGCAACTTCATTATCACCGAATGTATATCATAATCCTCTATTGGTGATGCTAACCAAGAACATCAAAGAAATCTTTACGCTGATATCAACAGAAATGCCTCCGAGACGTTACTGGTGGTGCCTAGAATTTGTAACTGAAACTTAATTAAATGACGTTGTTAGTATAATGGATCAACCTCAGTCTCGCATCGACGTTCAACGTTACAGATGCAATCAGGTATGTGAGCGTCTGACTAAACTAAATAATTTTATCGACTATTATAACACGAAAATAAAAAATACAAAAGACGTATAGTTGTCATCGATGTAGTTGTTTACTCGGTTTCTGCTGTTATTGCTGGAACAGGATTATTATTATCAACATTGACGATGACAGCACCTACTGTTATAACCATCATTGTTTCAGCATCAACGACTATTGCTGGTGTTCTCAGTATTATAGCCAAAAAGATAGATACCTGTACAAATGCTAAATTGCACGATTATATGATTAAATTACATACAGTGGCAGATGCATTTTCTAAACTATCTTTGTACGTTTCTTCGTGTGTCAGTGATGGTGAAATATCCGATACTGAATTTGCTATGATTATGAAATCCTATGATGATGCTTTTAAGGTGATCGCTAATGATTTTAATGAATTAAATAATAATGATAATAATAATGACAGACAGGGAGTTACTTCAGCAGATCGTTACTAATACAACTCCGTCAAAAACTACTATGATATCGTTAAGTTCGACTAATCCTGAATTTAGTGTCAATTTTCCAACATCAATTCCTGCAAAAGAAATAGCATTAGCACAGTTACGGGTTTATTATAGCTGGCCAAATATTAGATCAAAACCATTTGGTGGACTACAGCCAAATAATTCATTAGTATTCGCTAATAAGAATAAGCCTGATGGAACTCCTGATTGGCAAGTAGTTGTATTCCAACGGGCAGTTATCAAATAGAGCAGATTAATGATGAGTTCCAACGCAGAATTAAATCTATTACAGGAAAAGAATCAAAAATAGCAATTACTGGCTACGAACCAACACTATCTGCGGTTATTGAAATAAATTCCCCTGATTATTCCGTAGATATTTATCAAAGTTCGATTAGATCAGTATTAAGATGGCCTGAAGAACCACCGGTTTATCAAGGACCACCAGAACCTCAGAGATCCGACTTCGTCATAGATGTTGAAAAATTTATACAACTTCCAGAATATCGAAAAACGTATCCGTTTATAGAGACTCCGGATGCTTATCGTAGTTATGCACAGCATACTCATTATATAGATTTCGTTCGGGGTAAAGGTACAACAAGAATAGCAACAATTAATGTTGAAGAAATTAACTCAAAATCAAGACCAATTAAATCTGAACATGGACGTATACTTAATGATCTTAGAAATTTATTTTCTAGCATTAGCACTTCCTACAACGATGACTTAAAAAATCAGATAATTGAGACAATACAACATCTGAATCAGGTTGCATCAGATTTAGAATATGTAAATAAGGCTATCGTTGATAGAGAAAAAACATTAAACGTACCGGCAGATAGATTTCATAGTACTTATATAGTTAATGAAGATGATCCTATTCAGCGTGTAAGCTATAAACGCCTATTTAAAACAGCATTTCTTAAATATTATGGAATCACAGAAGAACAGCTACCAACATTTGTAATTCCTGGATTTAACTCTGAAGAGCTAAAGAAGTCAGTTAATGATCTTATTGATGAACACTTTAAACGAATATGTGATTCATGGAAAAAATTAATACCTACACCAACTATTCTTAAATATAATAATGATCCACATGGTGCCGGACGTCATATGTCACCTGGTATTGTTAATATAACATCTACGATCGCGGTCAACCTGGTATGTGACGTAATTGATGATAGCTATCAAGTAGATCTTTCAAAATCTAACCAGGCACAACAGGGGTATATACTATATACATTTAGCCCTAAAGATCCGCCCGGTTGGTTAATTGTATTTGAGCCAATTAACCCCGTGTACCTGCGAGTTCATAATCCATTTCTGACAAGAATAAATTTCAAACTTACTGACCAGGCAGGAAACATTTTGGGTTTAAGACAAGAGTCTCTTAATATTAATTTGTATATACGCTCGTAGAACGTCTGATTATTTAATCAGGGGCAAAAAAATAATCTGATGAGTAAATACATGAATAATATACAATTTCTATGATTAAAGCAATTGTATATATAATAAATCGAGATAACTCGGCTATCTCTCTCTGCGGAGTAAATTGAACGATTATTTCCCTTACTACTACGTTGTTACCTGTACAAACCCAGTTGTATATACGTGTATAGCGTATTAGTTATAGTCGGTCTGTCTGTTACCTTAACGAACTATAACTAATACGTGCAAATTATTTTATGAATTTTGAAAAACCGAAGTACAGTTCTACATTCTATTAGTAATACAAGTTCTGTGAGACAGCGCAAATATTATATATATATACTTTAATTCAACTGTATTATTGATAAGAGAACGATGGCCGAAGTGGTAAGACGGTTGGACGTAGATCGAAGTTGTGCAGACTCTCGTGTGTTCGAGTCTCCAAAAATGCTAAAGATATTATCTTGCATTTGGCGACGGATGCTATTTAATTGGGGGTACGAAACCCAACAGAAAAATAATACAACTTTCCCACCATGTAACCACGTGGTGGGTGCAATTTTGCACTCCCCGGGGTTTATATGGGGGGAGAGTTGTATAAAATCTGTTGGACGTAGATAAATCCCCCTCTTTGTATTCCGTCCATAGTTAAGTTTATGTTTGTGCCGTCTGCAAAAATCAAAATCATCACCATTTGTATATATTCATGTTCATACAATCATATATCATTAGGATAAGTTTATGTTTGTGCCGTCTGCAAAAAATATAATCATCACCATTTGTATATATTCATAAGCATCTGTATATAATCATAATCATCTGTATATAATCATAATCATCTGTATATAATCATAATCATCCTCAAAACAGTCCCCTGACCTTCTGATCCTGCTAGGATGTCATATGACAACCTAGAGGTTCACATGGGGTTATGGGGACTACATTTTTTAAAATAATTATTCAGATACTGATATTATTTTTTATTTTAAAGAAATAATTATTATATAATGAACTACGAAAACATTAATGATATTATTTCTGCTATTAAAAAATTAAAACATAACGGAATAAATCTATTTGATAATCTCGATCCTGAAAAAATATTATGTGATTATGAAATATTAAAACAAAGAAAAATTGACAATAAATACACATTACCATCCAATTATAAATTTGTAAAATCAATTTATCAGTCTATGTTAGAATCCTTGGCGGTGGTAAATGACAAACAGGTAAAGCTATTTGCACCTCTTGCACGTTCGATCGAAAATATTAGATCCGAACTATCTCGTAAATACGAGAAAAAGAAGATCGTGGATAATCGTGTAATGCAATTAAGAAAGATTATGTTATTTGATTCTGTCAAAAATGAAAGTGACACTGAGAGCAGCGACGGTGAAGGTACCCATGGTAAAATATAAAGTCAAACTATATACAATTTGTTTATTAAGAGTACAGAGTTAGATATATTCAAATATTATCCGCTGATTATATGTTTTCGAAAATGCTGATCTAGTAATATTATCTGCAAAATCACGTACTGATTGTGAATGTATGCCAAAATATTTTGCAGCCGCATTCATTGATGGGAAAGTTATTTCTTGTCCTGTCTGTATATTCATGGATTTAATAGCTCTCTTTCCGAATAATTTACACCTTCCTGTATTTCCACGTGTATTATTCTGACTTTGTGTAATAGCCTGCAGGTTAGATAACCGATTATTTTTGGGATTTCCATCAATGTGATCAACTACAAGTCCATCTTTAATGACCCCAAAATAACATTCATAGATGAATCTATTTGATCGATAATGTTTATTTCCACTGGTATTAAATACAAAATAACCTTTATTATTAAGACTACCTACTGGTTTTTTCAATCTGCAGTTCCTGATTACACCATCTCGAGACGCCTCATAATTTTTTATTATAAGATGTTTCACAAATTCGTTTTGCTCCATTATATATAATATTATTTGTCTAAATCATTGTTTTGAAATCTGGCCAAATAATCTTCTACGGTTTGTATAGGAGATTTACCTGGCGATGTATTATTTTTTTTGTTATAATATCGTTTTAGTTCTCTATATTTTTTTCCGCCACATTTTAGACACAATGGAGTTTTTCCTCTGACTCCAACACCACACTGAATACATGGTATTGGTCCTGTACTTCCATTTTTGATATTTTGCATATGGTAGTAGCAGTATTTGTTCACGCACGATTTATTACAAGTAGAAGTACATCCAATTCTGAGCCAAGCACATTTGTTTTTTGTTTCAAGTATATATATATATACTAAAATTTTAATTTAAATATTTGTTTTAATTATATGGAGGAATTATCCATGATTAAACCTAAAAGAGCCAGATTCGATCTTGACAGACTATCAGAATATAAATTTAGTACTTTGATGCAAGATCTAGCTTTAACAAATGAGGATATAACCGAACGTATTCGTGAAGCAAAAAAGGAATTTCGTGACGATGGCGCTGTTCATGTATGGTCAACATTCAGAGTCGGAAATGTTACTAATATGATGAATGACAAACGAGGAAAAGTAATTATTAATCACCTTGATGATCAAAAATATTTTATTTTAATAAAATTTATTGTAAATAAAGAAGAAGATATTTGGATTATTCGTGATAAGCGCGATCCAGTACGCATACAGTCAGGAAATAATATTGTTCTCTTAAATAATAAATCTAAGCCCGGAATACTAACCGGTGTTGATAAGGTATATTATGAACGGGGCTACCCAGTTACTGCAGTCGTATATGCAATATATCCGCTTAATAATAAACCTGACGTCGGGGATCTAAAGCCTATGAAACTGTCAGAGTCAAGAATAAACTGTGTAGCTGAACGAGTTACAGAACATTTTACAAACGCGATACGTGGTAATGGTTTAACAGATTTACGACGTAAAAAAATAAGTATGTGGGCAGAATCAGTTAAAGATACCGGAGCGTCTATCAAAGATGTCGCTGAACTAGAAAAGAAATTAAAACTTCCAATAACAGTAAAAACGCTGACGGGAGAGATTTTGTACAAACCAAAATACACAAAAAATGGAGCTCCTATAGATATTATTGATCATAATTCGCACGCATGGACCTCAGCAGTAACAATATTTCCACGAGATAGAGCGGTTAAATTTTATGATGGTCATATATTTGATTTTATCAAAAATATCAGTAAAAGTGACCCTGTAACCGTTTGGTTATTTCAAAGTTCAGAATATGATCATTACGATCAATTTGTACGACCTAATGGTGATATTTATCGTATAGAATCTCTTAATGTAGAAATGGAAAATCTTGCGCTGAAATATACTTCAGACGATGTCAAAGTTAGACAATTATTAAATAATTGTTTTACAGTTCCATCTGTAGCGGCTCATTTCGCTCAGGAGAAAAATTTATGGAAACCAACACGATCGGAATTTCTTGAAGACATTCATAAAAGCTGTGTAGAATATGGACACGGAGGATTATGGAATACTAAATATAAGTGTAATGACGTTATATCTGTTGATATGGTAGCGTGTTATCCTGGAAGTTTTCTTGGATACGGAGAATGTTCTGAATACTTTAAGAGATTCGGACATCCATCACACGAGATGACCAGGGTTGCGATAAACGGACATTTACCAGATTTTGATCTAACAGGATTTGCTCATGTAGAATCATTCGAGTTTGCAGAAAATCTCCATCCGATTACTTATGCTTGGTTTGGAAGACATTTTTCAGAAAAATGTTGGGTTCCAATAGTACTATTGCGATATATGCTTGATGTTGAAATTTTAATATCTTTACAGGTGAGCGAGGCGATTATATCGTATAGTCCACAGAAACAAGTTTGGTTACCAGAACCAAATAGATTTAATATTGATGATGCCAGGAAAGAATTTCCTGATCTTAATGAAGATGATATTATTAAAATTACTAATAATATACGTAAATGCAGGGACGAGCATGATGAAAAACTTGCAAAAGATCTTGGTAGAAAGATAATTGGTAAATTTACTCAAGGAGGAGCCTATGATCATAAAAGACACTGTACAAGATTGATTATGGACGATGCTGAACTCGATTTTATAATAGCTGATACAACAGAAAAAAATACATTTATAAATCGGAGTAATGCTTATTTGTCAGACGGAACCAAACTAGGTACAATTGTGAGTTATCTTGATGGTGACTCACCGCAGTTTACTCATTTAAGATCATCTATGTTGGCATATGTTTCTATAAATCTACTGTCTATGATAAATAGATTTCCTCGTGATGCTGTCAGAGTCGCAACGGATTCGTTCTACATAAATAAAAAATATACAGATTTATTAAAACCGCTACTTGGTAATGGTGAATGGGGATCATGGAGAATAAAACAAGAAAATATGCTTAGCTATTCTGAATCTGCCGACGTTGAAATTAGGGAAATATATTACAAAAATAATAAAATATCAAAGTCATCAGCACCATCTGTATATGATCCTGTGGCTAGACATAAGACTGTTTATCTTAATGGATGCGGTAGTTCAGGTAAAACAACTCGTGTGATTAAATTATTCATGAATAATAATTCAGATATAATTGTTTTGACACCGACACATAAACTCGCCAGAGAGATAAAAGAGCGAGGAGTAAAATCGTGTACTTATCATAGTTTCTTTAGATGGTGTGGAGACACATGGATTCCTGAGCGAATAGGTGAGAAATATATACCTAAATATATTATATGGGACGAGATATGCACGGTGTCATTAGAAATATTAAAAACATTTCTTGAATGGCTATTGACGAAGAATACTGCTGTGATAATGTGCGGTGATCATGGTCAACCACCACCTTTTATTGGACAGTCTCCACATGAATGGCTGAAGAATAACGTAGATTATTATGAAGAAATAAATGATGACCATAGAGCTATTGATGAACCGCTGAAGGAATTTAAAAGGTTAATCAGACTACAACCAGACAGTGTACAATGTGAAATAATGCGAGGAGTAATTCCAGAGACTTCTATGAGTGATTTTCTAAATTTATGGAGACCTGCTGATTTAATAGTTGCAAGTAGAAAGATAGTTCGTGATGAACTACAGGATAAATTATTTCTGTTACATAAAGAAAAGTTTTCAGATCAACCAATACCATTATGTTATCGCCCAACAGATACTCGACGACAGAATATTGATGTTGAAATTCCTGGTGGTGGAATACAGAATCTTGTCTTGAATGATATTATTTTAGTCGATATTAATGTCGTTGAGAATGCTCTGAATATGAATAAATCACCGTGGACGATAGGATATGCTATAACTATTCACTCATCACAGGGGTTAACTATTTCTGATACAAATATCTGGATTATAGATGATCGGATCGAATGGTCGAATTTAGTCTATCTCGCAGTTTCTAGAGTCAGAAGAATATCTCAACTACATAGGGTTATTATAAATTTTACAGAAAATAATGATCAGACTGTTAGTAATGACGTAATAAGAAAAAAGCTATCTGGTTATAAGCAGTGTGATAAAAAAAATAAGCGTGACTTTGATATTGATGTTGAATTTATTATAAAACTAAAAGCACAACAGAATAATAATTGTGCAAGTTGTAACTGTAATATGTTGTGGAAATATTCGAATAATAATCCAAGACAATTTACCGTAGATAGAATTAATAGTGATCTTGGTCATACACGTGATAATGTGATGCTGACCTGTCTTGAATGTAATCGACGTAGAGGTTCTGGTTATGTAATTGTATGTGGTGGTAATTGTGTGTCTTCAGGAATTACCTGTAATTGTTCACGTACAAATCCACGCTGAGGGGCGGTAGAATCTAGTCTGTATATTGGAGGTCTACCAGTGGATCTAACTACACTAGAAATTGTATGTGTAGTCACGCTCCATATAGGATCGGTTGCTCTTTTTTTACCACCTTCAAGTTCGCCAGGTTCATATAAATATCTTACAGTTACATTACCTAATACTGGTTGAGGTTGATGTCTGTCATTGCTACAGGGTATATATTTTTTTGTGATCGCATTAGAAGGTTTCATGGAAGTTGAACGAGTAATTTCATTATTTAATGCAGCTATCACACTTGGTAACCTCGCAACCCATTCACGAGATCTCTCACCGGATTTAAAGTCAGTAGATATTTCTTTTGCGTATTGGTATCCAAATAACCGCTCAGCAAGTATTCGATTAAATCGTTCAACAATTGCCTGATCACGATGAATTTCAGTGTGTCCTCGTCTGATTTTAACGTTACGTTTTTTCATTAACGATGATACTGTACCAAGAAATTCTTTGCCCGGATCAACCTGTAATAACTGTGGCCATCGCAAAGGTCCTCGCTGATAAATTCGTTCAAACGCAGATGAAACTTCAGACGCTGTCTTTGTTGATAATGGTTCAGCTTCTTTATATCTACTTGCAACGTCAACGACAGTTAATACGTATTTGTATGTGCGTGATTGACGTTTACCAATTTTAATGGTATCGTGCGGTAAAAATAAAATATCTGCTTGATGAACCTCATTAGGGACGCTGACATCAAAATGTGCATATTGAATATTTTTTGGTGGTGGTAGATAAATTTGCCATATTGCCTGTCGTGCTAACCAAGCTGCAGCAACAGAACGTGAGACTTTTGCTGCTTCAGATAATTTAGTAATAGCTGATCTGCCTCTCCAATATCCTCTTGGGCTATAATAAATGGATTCCATTATAATAGTTATATAATTAATTATCAGCCCCTAACATTATTTTACTTTTCATGGCAGATTTTACTAGAAAACTAGCTAATTTATCTCTGACAGATTTATTAGGTATAGAATTTAATGCATGAATCAATTTTACATCTGTGAGATGCCTTTGTTGTAAATCTTTACTTTTATACGCAACATCATGAACATGACACGCTTTATCAATCTTATTTATTGGATACTCTCCTGATCTTGGTTGATCTTGATTATCAAGTCGGATATCAAGTCGAGTTCCAGGACCGCAATAATTATATCCAGGAATATGTTTCTCACCGGGGTATTTAGCCCACGGAGTTCCTGGTAATTTTCCTAATAAAGCGGCTATATCTCCACCTGTCTTTGTTTTGACAAATTTGTATTTCTTTGTGCCACATTTTACACATTTGCCCGTCAGAGCACGTCGTTTATTTTTTGTTGTTATTGTAATTAATTCAGTAGTGGGTGTAGACGTCCTACACCGAACACAATATAGACTCATATTATTTATTATATGGATATAATTGACTTTTCGGCGACACGAAAACAGGAACCAGTAAAGCACCATCCAGCATTACCAAATTCGATAAGGATGATTATATTAGGTCCATCTGGATCGGGTAAAACACAACTATTACTAAATTTAATAATGAGGTGGTTAAAATGGAGTAAACTGTATTTAGTAGCACCATCCGTAGATGATCAACACTGTTACGAAGTACTTAAAGATTTTAATGAAAATGCAAAATTGCTGAATGAAGACGGTAATGATGTTGTTGACTTTATCACCGATATTGATGAGGCTCCATCTGTAGATGACCTAGATGGATTTATTAATAATTTAGTGGTGTACGATGACGTTATGTTGGACAGACAAACAAATCCAGCTAGAATATTTTCTCGAGGTAGACACAAGAATACAGATGTTATATACGTCATTCAGCGATATACACAAATACCTAAAAATCAGAGACAACTGCAATATTTTGGTTGTGTTTAATGGAGTAGATAATTATACTTTACAGAATATTTATTATACTTGGTGTTCAGGGGATATGGATATGATGAAGTTTAAAAACTTTTTTGCTCAAGCACAAGCTGTTCCGTTTGGATTTATTACAATAAATCTACATGATCCAAGATCCAGATATCGCGTAGGTCTAGATAAAATCTTTGGTTAATTACAGCAGCAGGCAGGGTGAATGACAAAAATTGAGTGACCCGACGAGTAAACTAAACGCATTATAACATAAAAAATAAAAAATCAAAAATAAAATAACAAAAATGAGCTAACATTATCCGTTTTGGTAATAATAAAAGTTAGGAGGTTCGGTTTAACGTTATTGACATTATTTTTTCAGCCCCTGTAGGAACCTTATGTTTTAGACAAATGACGATTCAGACAAGTGGTCTGTTCACCCTGCCTGCTGCTACAACTGATAAACATTTGCGTTTCTTATACCCGGCACCCATATGGCGCACCTTATATCGCTGTTTCCTCTCGACGAATGTCGTCAGGATGGATTCTATCACTCTACGGATAAGATGTTAAAGAGTGGTGCATGTCAAAAACTATGAAGAGCGGACGTAATGGCCCAAATATGTATGTCTGATATAATTTTCTTACGGCATGTGTTGCGCGCGACCACCTTCATCTGGCCTCATATTTCTCGAAATCGGCTAGACGAAATTGTTTGAACTTTTTGATACTCTTAAACCGTGTACTGAGTTAGATAATGTGCGAGAGACGTTGAAATCAAAACTCTCTAAGTAGGGGTTAAATTAGTACAATATATTTTGACAATCGATAAACAGTTGCGTGTTTTTATACCCGGTAACCATTGGGCGCACCTTAATTCCCTGTTTCCTATCGATAAAATTCGTTAGGACTTCTTTGGTGTATAAACTCTGTCTCTCGCAAGATAAGATGTCAAGGAAGCGTCTACATCAAAACACTAAAAAGAGGGGACGTAATGGCCCAAATGGATATGAAAGATATAATTTTCTTACGGCATGTTTTGTACCCGACCGCCTTTATCTAGCCGCGACTTTCTCGAAATCGGCTCGACGAATTGTTTTAACAATTTGTCCACCTGTTAGAACGGGTGCCTAATTGGTTACTTTCCAACAGGCGTTGAAATCAAACTCCTCTAAGTAGAGATTAGGTTAGTGCAAACTATTTATGATTTAATTAACATTTCCATGTTTTTCATACCCGAGAGGTACTTATCGCCCGTCCCCCCCCATCATATCTCGGCTTCCTCTAGCCGAAATTCGTCGGGACTGCCATCGTGGGTGAACTCTATCCCCTAAAGATAAAACATCGATGAAGATTCCATGTCAAAACTCCATAAAGAGGGGACGTATACGCAAGATATAATACGGCATGTGTTGTAGGCGACCTCTTTCATCTATCAGCAAATTTCTCGAAATCGGCTCTACGATTTTTCTTAAACTGTTGCTACTGTTGGAACGCTTACCTAGTTAGATACTATGCGAGAGACGTTGAAATCAAAATCCTCTAAACAGGGATTCGATTAGTACAAACTATCAATAGATTCTATTACCATTTGCCTGTTTTTATGCCAGATACCCATAGGGTCCCCCTTATTTCTCCGTTTCCTCTAGACGAAATTTGTCAGGACATTTTTCTTGTATGGACTGTATCCCCCTACAGATAAAATGTCAGAGAATGGTGTATTTCAAACGTCTATAAATAGGGGACGTAATGGCCTAAATATATACGTAAGATATAATCTTCTTACGGTGTGTGTTGTACGCGACCTCCTTCATCTAGTCGCCGATTTCTCGAAATCTACGAAATTCGTCAGGACTTCTTTCGTGGCTCGATGCTATTTTCTAGAGATAAAATGTCAAAGAAGGATCTATGTCAAATCTCTTTAACTATGATATGTAATGGTCCAACAATATAATTATGATATAATCTTCTTCGGGCATATGTTTTGCTCCCCGCCCCCCTCCACTCCCCTTTACTCAACACAAATTTCTGGAAATCGGTTACCCGTTTGCTAAGTTCCCCAGTTCCACGGACTTCAAGACTACGGTCAAGGTCAAATGAAGGTTTCTAAAACAAGTAAATACTCCAGATAATAATTCTCCTCTAAGGACATGATGATCACACAAGAGAAATCTCCAATTTCACACTTGTATTCAAATGTATGTCAAGTTATTTGAATCGGGAATAAGTAGCTGGTCATGTATTCCTTATTGAATTGGGAATAAGGAATAGATAACCAACTTGATTTCAATCTATTTAAATTCTTCTGAAATTGTACATGCTGTTATACAAAACTTGTGAAGTGTTTGTACTTCTGTCTTTAACTATCAATCATTCTGAGATCGACCAAGTCTCGTAAATTTTACAGAAACGTGACAGGTAGATATATTTATTATGATTTCCAATAAATCAATATCTACATGAATTTTACTGTCGTCTCTGAATGATAATTCAATAATAGATGAACGCAGTTTAAATTTAGGTCACATGATAACAGCTTAGTGACTTAGATATTCTTCCACCATTTATCTGTGTATTCCGATTTCTCAACAGTTATGACTCATGTACGTGATCTGGTTGTGTAAATGGAAAAAGGAGTGTCTTTATGCTGATATAAGGCTTATTTCATTTATTTTGAAGATCACTTTTCAATATGGACGTAATTTTCTTCATCGTAAGACTGACGATTCTATTCCTGCCGTTGTTAAAGAATGTTTACACTGTTACTCTCCGGACATGTAAGTAAATGTACATTCCATTGTTCATGATTATAGCTGAAGAGATGTTCGTCATACGGGATAAAAACAATATTAGTTCTTTATTATGCAGGCTACTTGGGTCAACGTGGGCAACATGAGTAGTAGAGGGGGTCATTTGAGGGACGGACAGGTGGGGGTAAACAGGATTAAAAATATGAAGAAATTAACATTAAGAGACAAACTTGAAAGATGTGGTTTGTAACTGTGTAGCATGTGGCAACAGTCCGCACGTCTTATAGCAAACGTTTCACATGAACAGTTGGTCTGTTATTTCTGTAG
The DNA here is from genome assembly GCA_016617855.1 of Megalonaias nervosa. NCBI lineage: Eukaryota > Metazoa > Mollusca > Bivalvia > Unionida > Unionidae > Megalonaias > Megalonaias nervosa. The sequence goes on from JAECUM010024182.1 coordinate 20,481, forward strand.
AGTTGGAATCTCAATCTAGCCTGTATTGGTTTGTTTCTAACGTGTTCGCTCTGTTTGGAGGAAAATGTGAATATATCTGCACTTTAAATTAAATGACGTATTGCTACGTCTCACATGAGGAATCTGTCTGTTTGTAATATGTTGGTTCTACAATGGAGGGAAATGTAATTGGTTAGAATTTGTCGACTGGGAAAATGGAAATTTTTCTGCACTCAAAAGGAAATGACGTAATTAGCTTTGCTTAATGAAAGTTCTATCCCTGTACCCCAACTGTCCTCTTTCTTCAAACAAATTACCATCCTCATAATCCTAGCATATCAATACCCAGTTGCCTACTCACCACCATCTAGTTGTCTAAGATCCAACATCCAGTTATATATTATGCAGCCACCAAATTGTACACCATCAACACAGGCCACCAACCAGGAATGTAATATGCAACACCAAGTTATCTTATATCCAGCGCCCAGTTATTTAATATCAACACCCATTAATATACTATAACAATACAGGGGTTTTATTTGACCTAACGATGTCAAACCCAGGCGAGATTCCGCTAGAATTCATAAGTTTCCCCTTGATTCCAAAGACCTCTATACAACAACTGTTGTAAACTAGAAGGTCCAACATATCTATTCTATACAAATTTTATTCTAATTTATACTATGCCAAAGAACTCACAACTTCCTAATTACCTATCAGCCGCACATCTGCATGGTTTTTATTCATTATCTTTCGGTCACGTACCATCAGCATTTCACGCCGTAAAAATATTCTACTCCCCCTAATACAGGGAACTATTTTTACTACGCCACCTTAGACCAGTCAGATCAAGGTTTTCAGCCACATTTCTCCTGTTAAACTGTATCACATTTGCCACCATGGCAACATAAACGGTACCTGCCGACGACGGAACAGTCCCTTTTCGTTTATTCCGTTGTGTACTATACCAGTCTCCAGTCTTAAATACTGCACCTGGAGTCACACCATCAAAATGTACACAACTAGATTTTAATAGGGACTATAGAACGACAGGGACACTCATGCGGTTCTGACCTGAATTCATAAAACGTAAACTATGGCATCATGGAAACTCACAAACAGTTCACTCCGTGACATTTGCTCCTAGTAATTGGCTAATTATTTCAGTCTGAGGAATATTTCCCCTCTACCGTTTCCCATAATCAAATAAGTAATCACAAAATCTAAGAATACCTTAAAGAGAAGCGCTATCAACATTTGCACATACTCCAAATCTATTACAATATAATCCAATACCCACTGATGTACTATCCATCAGCCAAAATATCTACTATGAACACCCAGTTATATACCGTCCACAAAGAAATTATTTGTCAAGACTCAGATGTCTCCTTCCCACCAACCAATGATCGATCATCAACACATAGTTTTCAACTATCAACACTAGTGATCTACTCGGGTACCCTGTGAAAGAGTGCTAATGAATAAGCTTGGTTTCCTTGATAAAACATCTACGTTCTTTATCTTCCCTTACATCCCCTCAATCCTCGTGATAAAGTTAAAGTTTATACTCCATGCTATAAAATCCCCATTTTTCACATCCCTTTCTTTCTCAAGGAAAACCTACCATCCTAACAATCCTTACATATCAATACCTAGTTATCTACTATCCACCACCTACAGTAGTTACCATCCTAACAATCCTTACATATCAATACCTAGTTATCTACTATCCACCACCTACAGTAGTTACCATCCTAACAATCCTTACATATCAATACCTAGTTATCTACTATCCACCACCTACAGTAGTTACCTAATATCTAGCATGTACTATCCGTCATCCAATTATCTGCTACTAACATACTATCCGTCATCCAATTATCTGCTACTAACATACTATCCGTCATCCAATTATCTGCTACTAACATACTATCCGTCATCCAATTATCTGCTACTAACATCATATATCAACACTCAGTTATCTACTATACACTACCAACATCAAGTCATCTACTATTCACCAACTAATTACATACTATCAAAACCAAGTGACTGATTATCCACCGAGGAATTATCACTTACCAATTCACTGTAATCTAATATCATTACTCACTAATCAACATTAAGGTACCCGATGATTCCCCTTATCAGTAAAGGGAAAATATCTTCATTCATCTATGGTATTCATACTCTCCCAAGTTCTTCCATTTATACATAACTATCATCCCATGAACCCAAGTTAGGACTTAAAAGAAATTGTATTTACATAAATAAAATTTAAAACCATAAAGAAAGAAATATAATAAAAATATACAAAATAATTTATTCACAGTCTAACCTGACTGTTTGCAGCATGGTGATTCTGTTTTGGAGGGAAATATGAGTTATGTTAAGGTACGCCCCAGTACAAGAATAAAACACATCTGACAGGGATGCCGTTTAATATAAAATGTGCCAAAATTAGATCCAACATTGTTCCAATTAAATCTACCCAAAATATCGCCTATAATGCAAATGCTTTAGATTCAGGACATCAATCCAGATATATACCGGGTCCTGACCTTTGTATATAAATTGTATTTCCTGTTCATTCAAGCGAATTTTGGATTCAAGCTGAACAATTTTTGCTAATTTACAGCTTTGAGTTTGTTCCATATTTTGATGGAAACTTTAACATTAGAGTACCACCCATTAGACAACCACCCGCTAATAAGCAATTAGTCTATTGAGAAATGTGCGTGAAATAAGTTGAGAATGAACAAATACATGTTTCTAAAACTATTGATAAACAGCTTTTCTATTAATGTTTAAAGTTATGATTCTTGGTATTATCGACAATGAATGTCTTCGGTATAAACTGCAGCATGAATTCTAATCGCAGTTGAACTAAACAAATTAATGCAAAAAACAACAACAAAAGAATGAAGATCATGGTATAGGCCGAAAATAATATATCCCCCATATTGTTAAATAGGTCAAATCTTCTCATGTGTCGATCTAAAAAGTGTGCCACACTCTGCTAAATATGTTATTGATATATCCTGCTGAAGTGAAGTCTGACTGTCACTGTACACTACATCCTTCTTCTTAATTATTTTACTGGCACTTGACGACCAATTCAAATATCATCGTCACTTCTCTGGTGATTCAGGGTAGCAGCTGACTTTCCCTACCCCAGTGTGGGCGTGATACTTATTCTGTCAAAAGACAGACTCTAACACAGCTAGCATAAGCATAATGACCACTAGAATGACCACTGTCTGACTGACAGACATAGTGATGCCAGCTACAGCTGAAACTGGGTCTGGAAAATAACCAGGCACAGAAAGCTTGGCAACCGAAACTTCAAGCATCATGTTGGCTGGTGGTAAAGAAGACTAAATCATGACCAGAGGGGTATCGGCATCTAAGTGTTCTTTTGTGAGCTGGTCCCGCACCTCCGCCAGCTTCGTGATCTGAAGACCAAACTCGACAGGTTAGCTTGGAGATCTGGCTTCGCATCTGTGAGCGTTCCCCCACAACAACAGGCGACTAGTCAAGGGTGGTTTGCTCTTCCTTATCTTTGTTTCTGTTATGGAGTGACTCTACGATAGTTTTATTCTTCTGTTATTAAAAGGCGCTTTGATTCCGCCACAGCCCCGAACAGATTTTCATTTTGAATCTCTAGCGAGACCAGCGCCCTACGAGCATTCGCGGAGCTCTGAATTGCCTCGCGAAGCCTCGTCTTACAACGCCACTCATCTTAACTTGTGAGAATAGACATTAGAGCTATATGTTAATAGAAAAGCGGACTTAAATTCGAAATGAGTATTATAACTTTCATACAATGAACGCTGTTGTAATCTATTTATACAGCAGAGAATACCGTGCCAATAGCTGATTGGTTGAAATCTAATGAGGTAGTCAACTAGAAATGCTCCCGTTCCTTTGGCCAACCAGCAATCTTCCTTTTCATGGCAATCGTGTGAAGCTCTCTGTAATGGCGACTTCACCAAAATGGATCATTTAGTACGAAAGCTGGTGGAACTTTATATATATCTCTGCTGGCGTGACATTAATAACGATGCACAGTTTTAAAAAAAAAAATTGGTGATCTGGAGGAAGCGCAACAATGTCTTACCAAAGAATCATAAATGTTTGACAATATCTGCCTCATGACTTCTCCCATATCTAACTCTTAAAGATATGTGATAGCTTGTTGAAAAGGAGAATAATGTCACCTGGATTACTGAAACGTTTCCTTGTAAATAAGAATACCACCAGGAAGTCAAGGCTATGTATGCAACTGCAATTTCTCGAGTTGCAAGCATTGTCTATGTAAGGATCCGTATATATGAATATAAGATGTTCATGATTTTGACCCATTTTAACAACAGACCCAGACAAGCCCACTGCGATTATTAATTCTGAAATAGCAACACAAACACAAATAGTGGATTAATCTGGCTACAGCTCAAGGAGCCCCAGTAGTTCACACCATAAATCCCTGGAAATGAACTGACACGCCTGCACTAAGGAAACCGAGCATACCAGTGTCCCTTTGGTAACAAAGGCGACCAGTCCGTCTAGGCCCCAAAGGTCGACAGGATATGATACAGGTTCTGCCACTGGTTCCTCATTCCTACCAAAACCCCTGCCTCCTTGATTACTCTTTCTTGGGACTTACATACATAGGCAAACTCCCTCTGATACTAGACGTAGAGTGAGTCCCTCTAATGACACGAAGTAGGTCCACTTTTTCACACCATTCTACCAGATGTACACGGTATACCATCCGTACCCCTTGAGCTGCGACAAATTATTTAACAACACAGGTAATAATAGCAAATCTGAAATCAAACTTATGTCTATTCAAACTACTGACTGTTCCAACCACAAAGTTAAGGGGAGTAATCAATATGGAACAATGTGAACATTTAATACAAACTCTAAATACTTCCAACTGTATCCTATTAACCGCAGATAAAACAACTCTTCTGAAATACTTTTTTAAGTTCCTCAAATAAATTTGAGACTATACCCAAGTAGATAAATCGCATCAACATGGATCAGGACATGTAAAATTGTCCCTTAAAGCGAGACTGCACCATAACGTTCTGCAGGTCAAGGCTTCAATCTTCTCCTTTACTTGTATGAAAGGTGACTGAAATGGTAAATAGAAATAAAAGCAGACATGGTTTCCTAAAAACATAGTGTTAACTTATACTTTTATGGGTGGGAGGGTGGGTGGTCGAGAACATTGTGTAAAGCTCTGACGGCATCCTTCCTGAACTGCTTAAAATTATTCGGGAACCCTAACGCGACAAGGCCACTATCTGTACATTGAACTCTTGTAATAAAAATTCAGCAAATGCCAATATTTTCCATGTAAGCCAACTTGTGCTCCCGAAAACACATCAGTTATGTCCTTTCATTTTTTAATCAGGTATAACAAAGGTGAAATGGTAGTTTAAAATAAAAATAGAGGACAGGATTTAAACTAGCTGGTAGTTACACGCAGCCGGAGGCCACTAAAACACTCAATTCAGTTTAAGCCTGCTTAGTGGGAGCATCAGCACCACAAAATCTCCACCAAACCCTTGTCCAAATTCCGATTTGACATCTACTCTGAAAAAAAGTCAATTTATAGCGTACAACAGAACAGGTCGCAAACATTCCTATTAACACAGTGGCTCAAAATATTTTTAAGGTGAAGGTGGCGCTCTTACTTTTGGAAACGCCACTGCCATGACAAATTGATTTCTACCGCTTTCTTACAGAAGCGTATGATTGTGTTTCCACCTCACTTTCAAGCGATTCGCAGTATTATGTGAAAAATATAATGCTTCGAGCAGGAACTACTTACTATTATTATATAAAGATTCATCTTTATTGCGCTAGAATTCAACAGAAAAATGACCGAAATGGCAATTCAAAACGAGACTGCCGTGGGGTCACATGGTGTGTGCAGGCGGTATATTTGTTCATACGTCAGTGAAGAGCGGTTTGTCAATGGTTTGGGATACGTTGTGACTGGACGGTGTTGATCGCTTTGAGATATAACTACCAATATAGGTATCCTGTTGTTTCTTTGATTACCATTTAGTTTCAGGTGTTGCAGTAGTACCAGGACTTGTGCTCCATACACATACAAGTCCCTGAGCAGTGACTGTTGGCCTCATTTGCATATCAATAGGGAGTCAGACATAGGTTCAAAAGGGACTTCGAAAAGTCAAATGATGGTATAATTTAAAGTTCAAAATCTATGAAGAGACTTGGGTGCTGACGATAGCTGGTATGACCAGTATCGGTGACAATATTGTACGAGCCCAGTGTTTGGACACTCTAGAGAGCTGTCATATATAACTCGTTCCCTTTTGATATCCAAACGAGTTTCTCACTGGTCGTTTGAGTAGTAAGATCACAATCAAAGAGGGGTGTATCTGCTCTCTGGCTTGAAACCTAGCTGTGCCTACCCGGACCGACCATTTCTTTTTCGAGAGGTGGGGTGGAAGGCGGAAAGCGTAGATGTTGTACACAAGAAACGCCATAAATAGCTTGAAAGAACTGTCGGGTATTCTTGCTCTGGTTTGTAGAGAAAAGGGAAAACATTCGATCGGTCATATTAACTGAAGAAAACAAAAATGTAAGAGAACCAAAATCCTGATTAGAAAGAATATTCCGGCTTCCACACCCGGAAATTAACCGGTCGGTCTCTTAGCTGGAAATTATGTTCTGAGGGAAAGCAATCTGCACTTCCTACCTTACCTGTTTGAAATCAGAATCTATTATTTTAGTTTATAACAAACCAAATATAAACTCACTTTATCATAGTTCCAAGGATGATGTCAATAAAAAGATTTCAGTTTGTAATTTCTAAGTTAAACTTGTTTTTCAATTCGGAAGTATCAAAACGGTAAAACTCTTAAGGTCCGATCTATTAAGTTTGAAAGGATCAAAATGGTAGATCTCCAAGGTCTGATGTATAAAGTTTGAAAGGATCAAAATGGTAGATCTCGTACGAAAAGATGAATATTGGATCTGTTTGGATTCTATCATTTTCTTTTTTTATACTGCAATTTACTGTTATTACTGTTATTATTATTATTATTATTATTATTATTATTCGATATCTGCAATATTTCAGATCGCATGGAAGAGTTCTGTCAAGGAGAAATATCGATGATACTGGGAGATTTCCATTCAGGCAAACTGGTTTTCCATTCTGACGGGATGTCGAACTGTAGCGTTACTATAGAGTCATGGTATTCCGATCCTTACATACAGTTTTACTTTGAAGATTTTGATGTTGGAACTGACGACTGTCTCACAGACAAATTAATGATGAAAGATGGCAATAGCGTGTACGCAACTCAAATAACGGGTAAAAGACTTATATTTTAGAACGAAAATACCACCACCACCCCCAAGGATATTTTTTTTTTTTTTGCATTCTCCACACCTTGAAGCCTAAGACTTCAACTCAAGCTAACAAATGACAACTTGTGACTTTGCTCACAAAATACCCTGCCCCATAACCATTAGCATTTTCCTTTTAAAATTCATTGTTACTGAATTTCAAGTGTAGCGTCTGAGTGGATTTTTTTTCTTCGGTTTGCAATTGAACTGAAACAATTAACTATTCCTTTAAAATTGTCCTTAATCTCATTTAGAGTATAACAACTCTATGGCTTTTAACTAACTAACAGAAAAGAGTGAAAACCAATAAGCCTCGTAAAATTCAACAAATGATTTATTTTCTTAGTGTTACGGCTGGTTTTCAACTATGTAACAGATAGAAACAAAACCATCAAGTTTTGTAAAACCTAACAAATAATTTAACTCTCCAAGTAATAAAATGAAAATTTCAGAAAAACTTACAGAATTATATATAAAATTTAAAATAACCCTAATGTTCTACTAAAGTCCTAAAGAATCGAGTGTTCCGAATGAATGTGTTGGTATGCCAACAGTATTGATGCATAATAATGGCATTGTCCAGAACTTCATTGAATAAATTCACAATAATCCTTGAATAATAATTTAGTCCCGAGTCAAACAGCAATTTGAAATTCCAAGGAATAATCTAAACAAACGGTTTCCTCTCAAATTACATCTAAACACAACTTTCAACATATCTGCAGATATATATTACAACACGAACATAGGAAATAGGAATCAAGAATTCATTCATCAACTCTCGTCTTTGTATGCACACAAACGTCTCAACATCACAATATTTTCCTACGTGACTTATGTTCAATATCATGTCGAAACAGAACCCACCTGACTGAACCATCCAATGGGAATTCGCCCCAAATTACAGAGACTTGCCAAAAGTGAAAACACAATATATACGTAACACCTCCGCTTATAAAGAAAAAGAAAGATGTATACATTTGAGCATTCTTTTACATATTTTTCAAACATATATATGATAATAAATTACTAATATTATACGGGAAGATGTTTTATGAATGACACAAAAATATATACAAAATAAAGCAATGTATTACTTTTATACACATCCAAATGCATCTGCAGTCAGGTTATCTATTACGTTGATGTGCCTAATATCTATGTTGTATCTTTGCAACATCAAGCTCTATTTCAACAGTCTTTTGTTTTTGTTTTGTTGTTTTCTTTGGGGGGGGGTCTCATTTCGCTTATGAAAGTATTGGGATAGTGATCACTAAATTCATTTATATGAGAAGGAGCTGAATTAATATAAACTTCAAAGTGTTGCAAAACCAATATTAATGACAAGCACTCCTAGTCAATAGAGGAATAATGTTTCTGGTACTGGTTTCACAATGTAAAGGAATAGCACACTGGATGTTGCACACCAGTTTTGTCTTGAATTATTACACCACCAACCCCAACATCACTGCATCAGCAGAGAGTTATACTGATTAGGTGAAATCTGGAGCTGAAAGAACTGGGGTACAGTTGAGTGAGAGATCTATATTATGTGGTACAAGGAAGTGACATTCTGCTCTGTTATCTGGAGAAAAGGATACAAGGAGAGATCTCAAACTTGAAAATGTGCTACCTCCTGTCCATTTTAACGTTTTTGCCATACTACAATCCTCTTGGTCATAAAAACGTGTCATTTCGCTTTCCAACTTTTACGAAAAGAAATTTCCTTAGTCGAAATGTATTAGAATTCTTGGGGCTTCCACGTTTGTGAGCAAGAGTCATTCCATCAACAAGTACTACATTATGGCGAGGTGTTTGATCCATTTAATCATCAACAAGCTGTTGTTCCATCTGTTTTTAATATAGCAGTTCCAGTTCATCTACTAATATCTCGATGTTCAAACAAAGCAGAAGACTCCCACCAGCAACAGACCCTTTCATTTCACAAAATTGTGATGTATATCTATATTGTGTGATTAGTTTTTCTCCATGATTGTAATAATCATTTATAAACAAGATATTACGTAGCTAAATTTTGTCCAAGTGTATGAATTCTATATTAAGAAAATGAGATATAAATAGGTTGTTTATTTGGGTTCTGTATAATGAAGGTATTTAAAGTCTAGGATGAATTTCCATTGGATAATTAAGTCACGTGGGTTGTGTTGCGACATAAGTGTAAGGTATTGTGACGTACAGTCGTCATAGAGTCGTGTGGATCTATATAAGGCGGAAGATGTGAACAATCGTTCGTTCCTAGTTTTATTACTATTCTTATTTTATTTTCAGTATGCAGAAGTAGTTAATGTTTTGTTTAGATTTAATCTGAGAGGAGTCATTTGTTTAAATTATTTATTGGAAAACTGCTCATATGACTGTTTGGGCCAAGAAATGGTTTGGGACAATGTGAATAAATTTAAAGACATTTTGAACAATGCCATTCTGATACATCAAGACTGTTGGAAATTCAGCACATTAAAGGCTGTTGGTACATCAGCACATTCATGACCTGCAATTCATTCGGAACACTTCTTTTGGACTTGTGATAGAACTTTTAGGATTATTTTGGATTTAACTCAAAATACTGTAGATTCTTAAATTTTCATTTTAGAAATTAGAGAATTAAATTATTTGTTTAGTTTTACAAAACTTGGTTTTGCTTCTCTCTGTTACTTAGTTTAAGAACATAGAGTCGTAACAAATATATGAAACACTTCACCGTGGAAAAATTACTTTTTAAGATATATACTCCTAACACGTGAGCACAGGTCGACTTAGCCTTCGTCGCTTTCCAGATTCGAGCACTCCTTTTGATCAGTTTGTTCTTGACTCCATCCACAAGATCGTTTTTCAAAACAACAAAGAATTTTTTTATTGGTGAAATGAAACTTCGCTGATATCTTTTAATAAGAAAATATATATTGTCAAAATAATGTACGAACTATGAATGGCATCGATTTGTATTATATTCTCAAGCTACAGTACTTTCAGCATCTGAATTTCCACTCGGTCTAACTTGTTTAGTAGATCCACATTACTGGCAGTGCCACCAGAATTGACATGATAGTAAACTTGTTGCTATGCATTTTAGCCCGGATGTTTCGTATGTAGATTGCCAATTCATAATTACAGCTTTGACTCCGTAATAAAATATTCATTTTCCTTTTGTCGGTGGATATTAGTCAAAAGTAGGATTCAAATGGAGAAACAAAGCTGACTGTTCTAGTTATACTTTATTCCCGCGTGATCCGGTGCCTCTCAATATTTCATTATAAATGTTTTAATTTATTTATGTGGTTTTGTTTAAGTATTTAATAAAATGTGCTAACCATATAGGTTTTTAATGTGGTTTTGTTTAAGTGTTTAACAAAATATGCTAACCGTATTGGGTTTTAATGTGGTTTTGTTTAAGTGTTTAATAAAATGTGCTAACCATATTGGGTTTTAATGTGGTTATGTTTAGGTGTTTAATAAAATGTGCTAACCATGTTGAGTTTTAATGTGGCTTTGTTTAAGTGTTTAATAAACTGTGCCAACCATATTGGGTTTTAATGTGGTTATGTTTAGGTGTTTAATAAAATGTGCTAACCGTACTGGGTTTACATGTGGTTATGTTTAAGTGTTTAATAAAATATGCTAACCATATTGGATATTAATGTGGTTGTGTTTAAGTGGTTAATAAAATATGCTAACCATATTCAGTTGTTATGTTTATGTGTTTAATAAAGTGCGCTAACGATATAGGTTTTAATGTGATGCCTGATAAATTCACGTTGATGTACGTTCGTTAAATGTTACTTTGACTTATGACCTTAATCATAAGATTAAAATTTTTCAATATTGTTTTATTGTCTTTCTCGTGGCATAACATATGTGCCAACATTCTTGACGGGATTTTCACTAGATGACACTGACTTTGTTAGCATCTACAAATATTACGCACTGTGAATGTTTTTTCTTGAATTGATCATGTCACTCTCTTCCATATTCCGTTGCTACTTTTGTGACATTATTTATTTCTATATGTTTTGGTATGTATGTATGCAACTTGATTTATACTCTGAATCTTGTTAAGGTTTAGGATCCAAGCTATGTGGAAGTGAGAAACCAGATGATGTTTACAGGACTTTCACCAGATACCTTAGAATAGAATACGAAACAAGACGATACCTCCCCGGAAGACCAGTCTATTTCTCTATTATATTCAATGCTTTTGATGTGGGTAAGTACGAAAGATGCCTTTTACTATTTCTTTCAAACCGATATTAGTTTTCCTTTGAATGATTTGTCTTTTCGGATATTAATAACCTGCATTCATAAAGGAGATGATCTTATGAATAAAACCCACATGTATGGCATACAGAAAAAAATTCTTTAAAAAAAAAAAAAAAAACTTGTTTGTCTTGACATTGCTAACATAATTAAAACTTGTGTTGCGTTGGCTTCATCTTAGTAGAAATGTTCTATCTAAACCCGTAATATACGACTGGGTTTCAGTTGTACAGCGGAGCCTCGTTAATCCGGACTTCGTTTATCCGGAATCATTGCTATCTAGACATAGTTTGACAGGAATTCAGTTCCTAAATGTTAATTTGCTCCGTTAATCTAGAAATCCTCGTTCCGGATCCCGATATCAAAGTCGGGAACCAAAACATTAAATTACCATAAAACTTCCCTCGATAATCCGGAAATAATCTTTTCAATAATACATAATTTTCTAAGAATCATATATGAAAATAAAGACAGTTGGATAACATAGTTTCAACGACGCAAATTTGGAGATGTGTCAATTTATCAGTAGCGGCACGTTAAAGTTATAAGTTGATCACATGATCATGACCGTGGAAAAATACCAAGGAGCGTGACCGTATAGCAACCATTGATTGTATAAACAATGACTGTGTTACTCTTAATAATTACATAAACACACTTGGATCAAATCCTCCCCACTTTTGACATAAGATATGGTTAATAAATTAAGTATCATTAAGTCTCTTTGATGTTTACCAATTGTATGCAACAATCACAATTTGTTAATGGCTGTAAAAAATAAAGTTGATGTAAGTTCTGGACTGTATACGGCCTCATTTCAGAATAAAACAGGACTTCAATTATTGGCTCATTAACAGCTATAACAGTTGTATAACATGGCGTATAATAATGACTGCACTGCATTAGTTTTCCATAACGCATTTAATTTCTAGATATCAGTTGGTATTCGCTGTTCGTTGAACATTTTACAGTATTATTACTACACTATCAAACAAATATAGACGAGCAGAGATACCGGCCAACATACAAAACGAAGATTTGCAAGGACAATGAATATCACCCAAAAGCTACATATCAAAATATCCACCGGCACGTATGTACAAGTGCATATAATTAAGTGAACATGTACTGTAAAAGTATGATACGGTATGATGATATCGTAAAATAAAAATGTGCAAGATTCAATAATCCAGAAAACTCGTTAATCCCAACATATTCACAGGAAACGAAGGTATCCGGATTAACGGGGTTCCACTGTACATGTATTCATTAGTATGTGGAATGCTTTTACCACTCTTACCAAAAGTATCTCTCGTAAAAAAGAACCCATCAACAAAACAGGGCCCGGTTAACAAATAAAAACGGTCAAGTAGAGATAAAATCGGGGTTTCATTTATTACTTGTGTCTACCATCTTTCTTTTCTCGAACTAGGGATATTCATCCATTACCCTATGGTTGGAAATGTGTCGTCTATATTTAATTACCATGTCTATTAATCTCTCACTAACACAAAGTCGGAACAATGATCAGAGGTGAAATGCAATATTGGCCTAGCCCCTAAAATAGGTCACATTTGCTCTCTAAACCTAGCTTCTATTACTTGAGTTATCACCCTTTCCTTCTTTGTCCTGAGACGTGTCCAGAATCATTATTAATTTTTGTATACCAAGAAAAATTAAAAAGTCAATCGCAGCATGGGAAATCTTTTAAATATTTCTCGCTCTGCATGGATCCAGTTTACTGCATTGAACTTGTCAGCGTCTTCCTAAAAAGAAATTGAGTGTTTATATTTTACTTGATTTTACATCGCCGTTATGTATTAGAAATTTTAAAACTTTTCTTTATTTTAGGGATATGTGAATCCTGGGAGTCTCGATGTGACAACGGACACTGTATTCGGGATGAGATGAACTGTAACGGATACAATCCGTGTGGAGACCACTCCGATTGCAAGCTGCCAGTAGGCAGTATTGTTGGCATTGTTATAGGCAGCCTTGCAGGATTGGCAATCCTCCTGACCGTCATTGTTGTGTTGATATGCTGTTATCGTCGACGTAAGGTAAATGAGTGTCTTTCATCATCTTCGAGTTGGGAATTCTTGACTTCTAGACCCTGGTCACAGATAGTAGGTGTGTGTCTTGGATTTTTAACGTCGCTTTATAATTTTCCAGTAATATCGCTACGATGTCTGCATTGTGGCAGTTTATAGTGACACGGATAGAAAATGCTCCGTAAATTTAACAGTCCTAGACTGATCTGAGAGAACGTTTATACAGTAATACACTGATCTGAGTGTAAGTATGCATAGTCCTATGCTATCTGATAGTACGAATACACAGCCCTACACTTATCCGATAGAACGTATACACAGTCCTACACTGATCTGATGGAACGTATACACAGTCCTATAATATCTGATAGTACGTACACACAGTCCTACACTGATCTGATAGTACGTATGCACAGTCCTACACTATCTGAGAGGTTTGTATACAGTCCTACACTGATGTGAGAGTACGTATTATACAGTCATACACTAATGTGATAGTACGTATACAGTCCTACACTGATCTGATAGTACTTATACACAGTCCTATACTATCTGAAAGTATACACAGTCCACTGATTTGAGAGTTCGTATACACAGTCCTACACTGATATGATAGTACGCATATACAGTCCTACACTGATCTGATAGTACGCATACACAGTCCTACGCTGATCTGATAGTACGTATACACAGACCTACACTGATCTGATAGTACGTATACACAGTCCTACACTGATCTGATAGTATATTACCAACAACGGATTCGGGATAAACACAAAATATGAACAGAAAATAGAAGTTCGTAAAAATACGACTGCATTGAGTGTCATTCTTGCACATGCGCAGTGTAACAGCTTAATCAGTATCAATGTGCATATGTTAGAATCGACTCAGTACTGGTTAAAATCAATGCTAACTGACCACCCTATTTCTAGGCCAATCCATGATTTGTTGACATAAATATTTACATTCTTACAGAACTTATATATGCCATCAGATCTGTGCCTACCTGTTGACCAAATATAATTTATGAAAAGTACCAGATATTAAATTTCAGATCCTTGTAATTACAAATCTACGCCATATTCAAAATCCCTGAGTCGGATCACTAATGCCCTTAAAATCTAATATACCACACAGTCCGAAGAAGTCGTCTTGCACAATACTTATGAGACGGATTTAAAAAATGCTTGGAATGTGTATATTCTTTTACAAAATTTTCAAATTTGATGTCACATAAAATATATTGGAAGCAATAAATAGAACAGAATTCTTAACTATGATGCATTTCCCTATTTAAGATTTACAAAATAAATATATTTTTATATATCTATCTCTCAGAGTTGAGGAGAAATGCGAAATTAAATATGTTATTATTTATTTACAACTTCTTCAATTACCCACCTTTCCTACATTCAACATATCCGTAGTGTATGGTTATTGTCACAGACTATATATAACAGTTCTACTTGAATTGTTTCTGTGACAATCTGATCTACAGATAAATGTATTGCAAAGACTATTGTATCTGTATCATAAATACAGTCTGATTAAGATCGTATCTTTCAACTCGGACGCAGAGTTGGAAGATTCGATTGAAATCAGATTGATAATTTTTCAGTGATTTAAAACTTCTTTGAAAATAGATGAAAATGAAACATATAGTAAACTAACAATTGAAAATAGAGGTACACATTTTATCAACAGTGGCTGCATCAATTTTTAGATTTTTCTGGTACATCACAAAACGCCAACAGCACCACACTCCGTGACTACCAGCACCACTAATGGCACCACATTACTATTACCGTTGCTAATACTCTTACAACTAGCACCACATCTCTACTACTACACTGCACTTCACCTATTAATGCCACCACTACCACCGTCACCATTCCACTACACTAGTATTTATTATTTCATACAATGGCATGACTACTCTGCTGAACAGTTCAATACGCAGAAACACTTCACAGCTATGACGGACATGTAGCTAAAGGAGTTTGATTCCTCTTATACCTTCTGCTCCTGCATAGTACGCTGCTGTCTATTTGCTGCATAGTACGCTGCTGTCTATTTCCTGCATAGTATGCTGTTGTCTATTTCCCGCATAGCATATTGCTGTCTATTTCCTGTATAATATGCAGCAGTCTATTTCCCGCATAGTATACTGCTGTCTATATCCTTTATAGTACGCAGCTGTCTATATCCTGCATTGTACGCAGATAATAACTTACATAAAACACAGACATATCGAGCATAGTTTGCTGGCTATATCATGAAAATGCACGAATCGCAAACATTAAAAAAAACCATAAATGTAATGATGAGATGCAACCAGGATAAGATCAGATACAAGCAGCATAAGTGAGGGATTTATTAGATGAGGATAATGTTCATTTAGAAAGCTTGTCTTCTCCTGTCTTTTGTTGTATCCTTGACTTCAGCAAAAAGACTAGCTCCTTACTTCCTGAAAGTGGTATCAGTTGGTACATTTGGATCTAGTAATTTATTATGCATTTAAATTCTTAAGTGCTGTAATTGTAAAGTTTTCAAAATTAGTTTTTAAAAAATCTTGTAAACAATCGACAAAGTTTTGCTTAGATAAACATTTTGTCCTCAACGAAAACTGCTCTAAGAAGTGGTGTTGTGTTTGTATAATCATCAGTGAAGTCTAAAGTCAAAATGTGATCAAATAACGTGTTAATCAACCAATTTAATGAACAACCAATTCTAAACATACATCAACATGAGGTTAATCTGCAATGTGTTGATGTAAAGACTATTGTAAACACATGATGGCATCATCCAACTTCGGGGGCGGGGCATAGTTTAATATGATAAGTAGCGCATATGCCAAAAAATGATTTATGTCTGTAAATTTAAGTTGCAATACACGTTCTGTATCAGTTTCAGTAACTACTCTACAGCGAGGATTAAGTTCTCAGTAATTATCTGAATTATCTGAGTTTCATTCTATTCTTTTTCGTACACTCAACATCTTCCCTGTTTATATGTAAGATGAACCCAACCTACTATGTTTGCTATTATAGTTTTATCTACTGTGAGAGAGGGGCGTTTCTGATTGGTAGAATGTAGTGATGTTGTTGCTATGGTAAGAATCTGAATTTAAATACCCATAATTCCATTCATTATTTCAGTTCCGCAACGTGCCTCCCCATGGTCCAGTGCCAAATGTTGCCACAGGCTATATCATTTCTACATCCGCATCCCAGCCAGGTGTGATTCCTTCCACCTACAACTCGTGGTACAATACTGGTCACCAGCAGGTATTACTAGCTACCGCGTATGAAAGTAGTCCAGTTCCTCTCATGCCGCCAGCCCAGATTTCATCACAACCCGAAAAGTAAATTAGCCAGATGGATCAGCTAATCATTTGTTACAGGAAATTCTAGGGTGCTGGAAAGTTTTGTAAAAAACAAAATTTAAAAAAAATTAAAAAAAAAAAAAAAAAATTTAAAAAGATTTTTAATCAAAAGGCGTTTGGCCAAATCAAAGAATATAAGGTTTAATTTTTCAGTTAAAAAAATGTCATTCTAGAAGAGTTTCTTTTACAATTATATTTTTATACAACAAGATGCGGTATATATGATTACTAGTTATTCAGGTTTCAATAGTTCAATAGCTGCTCTAAGTGGCCGAGTGGTCTGAAGCGCTCGCTTTTCTCCGGTCACTGCATATCACCAATGTGCGCGAGTGTTTGAGTCTTGGGGTCTGCCAACGTGGAGATGTGAGAAAGCTTGGCAGTAGCTTGCTGTAGGGCGGTGATTCTTACCAAAGTTTTCCAAGGTTCTTCCTCCACCATTTACACTGGCCACCATTTGTAACCTATCTTGCGTTGAAAATTTGCGTTGAAACCCAAAACAAAAACAGCAAGGTTTCAATAACGTTAAATGGGACGCCTGTGTTCGTGTTCAAAGGAAAATGTAAGAAACAATATTTCTTTATCCACTCCTAATAGAAAATTTTGTTCATAGTAAATTTATCTTTCCCATTATAGCACTGCTGTTTTATCATATAATTGTCATTCATTGGACACAATGCATGCAGAGAGGAAAAAAGAAACACCTAGCTATTGATCCGCGATACGGTAACCTGTAACCTTAATATCACGCGTGTTAAATATATTACCTGTTTGTGAGCACATGCCTAGACATCACATCATCTTACTAGGAGAGATAATAAAGGAGGTCATATGCAAGTTATAGTTGATTGGAAAATGGCGACCGCTTCACAGGAAAAGGAACGTTTTATGCGTATGTTACAATGTCCAGTCTGTTTGAAGAATTTCCAGAAACCAAAAGTACTGCCGTGTGGACATACATATTGTGCATCATGCTTACAATCTCATATCAATAGAACTTCGACTAAAAAAGGAACACAACATGCCACATTTCCCTGCCCAGTTTGCAGAGCTGCCACGGCTCCATTACATCCCACAGAGAATGTAGATCAATGGACGGATTCATTCCCAATAAACAAAATGGTGATTTCTCTGCTGGATATCACAGCGGAAACAGGTAGGAATATATTTTGTGATATTTGTTGCAAACGAAACAGACAAACTTTGGTAAAATCCTTCTGCCATGACTGTAATAAATATATGTGTGATAAATGCAGAGAATATCATGATGATCTTCCAATGACCTGTCAGCATTGTATACACATAATGGATCCTGGAAAAGATCTCAGTGGAGTGCATCCAAACCTGTCCTTCGTTGAAATGTGCCTAAAACATTCCAAAGAACGTATAGGTCTCTTCTGTATTGATCACAGTACCTGTTGCTGCAACTCACGTGGATTCTTAGAACACCGGAAGTGCAGTAATATCAATACACTTGATACCGTGTTGGAGGACTTAGGTGTTCCAACGAAATCAAAAGAAATTGGAACATACCTTAGACTGCTTGACAACTAATTAATCCATATCACAAAGACAGTAAAACGAAATATTGACAGCATTCGAAAAGAAAAAGATGCCATCCTGCACGAGATCCGGACTCATAGAGCCACTGTTAATGCTAAACTTCAGAACACTGAAGACGACCTAATTGGTTGTCTCGAAGGAAATTTCAAGACAGAAGATTTAAACTTTCAAATGATGGAAGCAAAGGTAAACAGCCTTATTACAGCTACTCAGAGTGAGCTCAGCCAGCTCGACCTTATGTTCACCCACGGGTCAGAGGCTCAGAAGGTCATCATGCTTCACACCCTGGACCAGAATGAAAACAGGTACTTCAAGGCAATATCAGATTACCAAGAGGACATTAATGATGTGAAATTCACTTTCGAAGTTGACAAAGTATTTAAAGATTTATTAAATGCTTTAAACGGAATTGGAACAATAAGCGTAACCCGCTCGAAGCCCGATCTTCCCCCATGTCCAAGCAGAGAACCATTAAGTAGTAGAAAGTTGGTAAAGGTCTCTGAATTCAATACAAAACTGGCGGAAGATAAAGAAGTGTGCCATATATCAGACATCCTACAGCTGAACAACTACAAGTTCCTTCTTGTTGATCATGGGAATCTCAGAATAAATATCTGCGGACTGGATTTTCAATGTCAAGATAATATGACTTTTCCAAAACATCCATGAAATGTATGCGCACTATCAGACTGCGAAGTGGCCGTGACAGTTCCAAGTCTGAAGATTATTCAAATACTCGAGATCAATCAGAAGATGCCAAAAATATGGGACATTAGAATGAAGCATGAGTGTTTGGGTATTGCAGCAGTTAGAGACCAATTAGTGATCACAGCTGGAAAAGATGAACATTGCATTTTGATAATAGACAAAGCTGGAACAGACATAAGGTCAATTAGGTCAATCAGCTTTCAAAGTGAACAACTCCTGAGGCCAATGCGTGTTGCAAATGATGTAATAAAGGCAGTGATATACATGTCTTATGAACAGGGTTTAAAGCTTGTAGCTTATAATTACGCCTGGGATGTTGTATTTACGTATAGGAAGCCGGATATGAAGGCACTGGCTGGTGTAGACACTGACAAAGAAGGGAATGTCTACATTTGTGGTTACGGATCGCACTGCGTCCAACAGATATCAGCCAATGGAAGGCTGATCAAGACTATGACCTCAGAGAAACTGGAGAAGAAACCGCTGTCAATCAGATTATACAGGGATATCAACAGGTTCATCCTAACTTATGGAAACTGCGACATAGTGGAGATATACGACTTTTGTGACTAAATGAGATATTTTGTTTATATTGGTCCGTAAACATCGAATATGACCCAGCGCATAATTGAGAAGAAATTCTGTTGAAATCTGCGCTTCCTACCTTCCAAATATACAGAAGAGATACGATCATAGTCTAGGCCCTTATATTTCAAAAAGAACTTTGAAAAAACTAACCGTCAGTTTTTAAGAAGTTGAATTAAAAAATTCAACTAAAATTGACTGTAATTTTTTGTTTGATTAACTTTCTGTGGGTATTCTTATATTACCACTTGGATTAAACATTTGAGATTTTATAGAAAATTAGACAATAAAGAATTATACAAGCATGTGTTTTTGAAACAATATGGCACTGATATCGCAACGTGATTTTGCACTACACTGTACAGTATTCTACTGATTAAAAGGTACTTCCACACAACATACAGCTGACATGCGTAACCTACATGTACATCTTAAGCTAGAACAAATAAACAAACACACACAATGGTGTTTCCCTGTGGACTCACAGAGAGAACGATCACAAGATAAATTATAGCTTATATCGGCATCGTATTTCATGTAATTGTCTGGTATAAATAGCAATTCCTCCAACAATAAAATTAAGTTCAACCATTAATTGATATAGCTACCAACACTGTCCATCCATCCATCTATCTATCTATCTATCTATCTATCTCTTTCTGTGGCTTCCTTTCGATCGGACTGCCTATATGTGTCTATGCATAACCTTGTGATACTTGTGTGGATGAACGAATCAGTATGCGGGTAGATGAGTTCTATATCTAATGGATAAATAATAAACACATGAATGCATGTGTGGCAATCGTTTTAAAAACGGTGATTTTTTTTCGCTAACTTAAGTGGTTTGCTGATTGTCTGATGAGGTAACTGGATTCGTGTTATCCTACCCAACTTTAACACAAACGATCCAAGGTTGAGAGATTTATTGAATTCGTACGGCCTACAATTAAATCATCAAGCTCTAATAACTTCATTGTCATCTGTATTACTAAACACACTGTTATTCCAATATCTCATACCCTATCCCATATACAATTATCTGTATCACCATATTTTAAAGTGAATAGAACCTTTCTTGCACAACTTCATGAGACATCTATCTGATGGAAGAGATAATTAAATACTGGGATGTTAGTGACGTGTGCTGCATTCATACACAGTTGGGATGTTAGTGACACGAGTTGCATTAATACGCTGTTGAGATGCTATTGACACGTGTCGCAATCTTATAATATAGGGATGCTATTGACGCGTGTTGTATGTCACGGAATTGTATAAATCCATTTATTTATTAAATGCATGTACTCTGGTTTCGTTTTTTGTGTACAACGATACCCGAGGGTGATTTATGTATAGTGTACATTATTTCGAAGTAGTGAGTTCTGTTCATCCCTTCCGCACGTGCGAAGTGCTCTCGATTGGAAAAAAACCGATTTACATCTAGTACGGCTACATCGTATGTATGTATATAAATGCCTCACCGTAAAGTGATATCTTCACATTACGGAACGTCTTGCCAGTAAACAGTCTACTTAGGGACTTACATAGGACAGACTGTCGCCTAAGCCAGCAGCCGAGAGCAAGGGGGCCTAAGACCAGTGCTTCCCGCCAAAACAGCAGCACAGACGGTGGGCCGTAATGAATCACGTTTACAAGGAAAACATAAATAAAGGACAATGTGTTCTCTACGCTACTAGTCAGACGGAAATTTACAAATACATTACCGTATACGGTACCAACTATGAAAACAGGAATAAAGGAAAAACTGCAAATATAGACCCTTATTATTCCTTGAGGAAATACAAAATGTTCTCTACGTTACTAGCCAAAATAATTCGGAAAACAGTATGCTAAGGCATACAGGGAAACTGGTATACACATAAAAACATGCAAGCATGCACGCACCAAACAAAAAACAAAGCACTTAAATAACTAATAAAAAATTAAGTTGTCTAATTATTTATATTTTGGCTCTATTACCAAAAAAATTTCAAAATTCTAGTACCATTACGCTTTTAGATAAGGAATACAACTGTAATGAATTTGATCTATATAGTGCCGTCCTAACACATACAGGGGGGAGCAATGACAACATAGCACTCAAAATCTGCACCACACAGGACGCTATGACTTGGCAAGTCACTTCGGAAAACTAACCGATTGATTCCAAGGAAAGGAAACCCACCCTGGGACTTGGTAGTTCCAAGGGGGGGGGG
This sequence comes from Megalonaias nervosa, assembly GCA_016617855.1. Lineage (NCBI taxonomy): Eukaryota > Metazoa > Mollusca > Bivalvia > Unionida > Unionidae > Megalonaias > Megalonaias nervosa. Next base: position 42,644 of record JAECUM010024182.1, read on the forward strand.
AGTACTGTCCTAAGTTCTAAGCAAGGGAGGATAGAAACCAGGCCCACTGCCAACCCAGGCAAAGGGAAGGGAGTATAACCTCACCAAGCTTTTTGGGATAAGAAAAACATTAAAGATTTGGTGAACATAGAGCAACCCTGTCTAAATTTGTTTTTGTTGTTTTTTTCAATTTAACACAACTGCAACACTGAAGGGTGAGTGGCACATCTACACCGTAAAACTTTTTCCCGAAACACCTGGGTGCAGGATGCTACCTTTAAGTTCAAACCAGCTAAATATGCTAGAGCGGGCTGAAGGGTATTGACACTTACTTAGAGACTTGCACATCTTCAGCTGTAGAGGTATGTGATACATATTAATTTCTTATGTATATTATTTCTTATGTATATTGTAAGTTATTGCTATTGTACAACCACGTTTATTTTTGTATGTTTTCAATGTAACTTTGGATTGCGTAGTATAACGTAAATATTTTCTATTCTTGTTTGTGACTTAGTAAGAGATTTATATTAACAATATAAAGTTACATTTTATTACGAAACGTTTAGTACCATAGGACCTAATCTCATCACTTCTGAACGTGTTTATTGTTTTGTAATATTGTACCGATAATGTAATTTGCATAACTTACCGTATATAACGTCATTACGTTTTATCTTATATGTCATGAATAGTACACGGTATTAGTTGTATTTCTCAGCTGACCAGTGATCCATGGTGATCGTAGTCGATGTGGTACCAGCTACAGAGCTAACCATAGAAGTTAACCATAGCAGCCATAGAGCTGAGGGAACAGTGTTGCTGGTCAAGTAGCAGATGATCGGACGCTGCTGACTGAATTGGTTGGCGCTGATTGCTTGATTGACCAAGGAATTGAATGGTGGTCGATGACTACCTATAATGCTGATTGCTTGATTGACCAGTGTCACTGGTAGTCAAGTGTGATATTGACGGAGTGTTTTGTGTTACTCCATGCATGTAATCTTTTAGTCACGGGCTAATCTTGGGGTTTTGTTATACCCAGTGTGTTTGGAGTGTTTAGATATTTTATATGATATCTGCCCTATCAATTCATCATTTTACTATTTAACATATCTGTTGAATTAATATATCATTTTTACTATTGAGTAAAACGCCTTCTTTTCATCGTGTTATATTACCGTGAATCCTTCACCTTTGTCCTTGTACTGTGTAAGGTCATTTATTTGTTGCATTCTTAGGTTCGTGCAGATTATGTTAATTTATCCAATATTTGGATCTATACACGCACGTATTAATCATAATTCTCGTCTCATTTAAGTCAAACATCAATAAACATTGTATTGGTATCACCATCAACAGTGTTTTGTTATAATTCCGAAATCCCAACTCGGTTATCTTGTTTTTTGGGATGTTAGTGACACGTTTTGCATTCATACAATATTGGGATGCTATTGACACGTGGTGTATTCATACACTATTGGAATGTTAGTGATACGTGTTGCATTCAAACACTGTTGGGATGCTATTGACACGAGTTGCATTCATACGCTATTGGGATGTTAATGATACGTGTTGCATTCAAACACTGTTGGGATGCTATTGACACGTGCTGCATTCATACAATATTTGGATGTTAATGACACGAGTTGCATTCATACGCTATTGGGATGTTAATGACACGTGTTGCATTCATATTTTCAAAATATTCGAAACTAATAAGAATCTGTTGAAAACTCTTCAAACTATTTTAGAAATCCATGTTTGAAAATGTGTAGGATTGATCCAATTTATTATTATACAAATCATCTTTCAATATGTGTAGGACTGGTCCAGTCCAGTATTTGCTGTAGTATTATATGTGTAATGTAAATGTTCTAAGCCTTTGAGAAGACATTTATACCAATCTGCAATAAAGTTTAAGAATTTACGATGCGGATGTTATTCGTATTGTTTGATAGTACCTGTTTAGTATGTTATTTTTCGAATTGTATACATGTTTATTCATAGGTGTTGAAAGCAATAACCGGATTAATGTATCCATTAAGAGGTTTGCAATACATCTGGCCAAACTTTAACCTTCAATACCTAAGTCTTGCCTTAAATTTAAGTCTTATTTGCAGAGAACTGTGTTAATTTGACCACTATAAATCTTAAGTCTTGATATAAGAAATTAGATTTGTCATTTATATATATATATATATATATATATATATATATATATATATATATATATATATTCGTTTTACAATCAAACGCCGAGTTCATTTCCGGTAATCGACTAGTAGTACACGTTTCTATATGATTTATTTAAGACTCGATTCCTGGCTATGATAAATGTATTAATACAAAGTACGTTGATAAGCTATCTGGCTTAAATACACCTGTAGATGAACAGGAACTTCAGACTCTATATGCGTTATCAAAGAGTGCAAAGTTTCAAGTACGCGTTATCAGAACATCTTTCGTAGTGTACATTTTCTCACAATTCTACAGTCATGTCGTAAGTGTAATATTACATCAACAGAGTGCAAATAATTAGTACATTCACGCCTCTTAGGGACAAGAAGTTCAATGTATTTTACACATTTTAAGCATAAGAAATTCAATTCACATTATGCCTCCTAAGCACCAGGACTTCAATAAATATTACGCCACTTAGGGAGTAAACATTCAGCATACATTGAGTCTCTTAAGGCGTTATAATTCAAAACACATCAAGCCTTTCAATGAGTAAAAATTCAATACGCATTAAGCATATTAAGGAGCTAACATTCATACGCATTACGCCTTTTAAGTATTCCGACTCTATGGTCGTAAAATAAGTAACTGAAAAGAGTGAGAAGCAACAAGGTTTGTAAAATTGAACAAATAATTTATTTCCATAGAATACAAAGTGAAAAATGTTAAAAGAACTTATAGTATTGCGAATTCCATAAACATTACCCCTCTTAAGGAGTACACATTCAGCGTCTAAATGAGTAAGAATTCAATACACATCGCGCTTTAATGAGTACAAATTTAATACATATTAAACATTTTAAAAAGAAAAATTGAATACACTTTACGCCATTTTAGTATTACGACTCTAAAATCTTAAAATAAGTATTAGAAGCGAGTGAGAAGCAACAAGCTTTGTAAAATTCAACAAATAATTACTTTTCATAGAATACAAAGTGAAAAACGTTATAAGAGCATACAGCATTGCGAATTAAATCCCAAATAATACAGGAATTTTTAACACAAGTCATAATAAATAAAGTTCTGAATAAACTTTAGTGATATTACAAAACAATTACAACGCTGGAAGTGTTGATGCGCATGTGATGTCCTGTGTCCTAGCAATATATCAATAGTCTTTTGATGAATCACAATAACACAATACAAGACTATATCCTTATTTGAACTTCACTATGAATCCAAGTCTCTTTTTGCAAGAATGTTATTTCTGAGAACTTTGTATTTCCTGAGAAGAATCGCTTGCATTAAGTATTTGAATAAACAAATTTCAGCCCAAATGAAATACTAGACACAACAATAATATAACTGATTCTGCTCAGATCTTGAAGCACGAATGAATAATTTCTAGAAAAGAAGATTATGTAGTCCTCTACTTGACCTTAGGTCATAGTTAACATTTTCTGCACACAAAAGAAACTACTACCTAATGGAAAATTTCATTCCGGAAGATTCCAAATGTTTACAAGATAAAATCTTATTTATAATTAGAAGGCCTGTGTCTAAAATTACAATATAATATGTAGTAACAACAGGTAGACCCGGAAATTCATGGGGAATATCCAGTGTTCTGGACTCAGATTGAGATAAATATGTTTACAAAACCAAAATCAATTATTCAAGTCCAGTAGAAAATGAACTTAATTTCGGATGAGGTTCAGCTCAATATACAATTATTCATAGCATATAATGAATAAAAATATAACCTAACAATCACTGCAAATTAAATATAGATAAGGACAAAGAATTTAATGCACATTAAGCCCCTTAACGAGTAAACATTCAATACACGTTAAGCCCCTTAAGGAGTAAAATTCAATACACATTACGCCTCTTAAGGAGCAAAATTTCAATAGACATTAGAAGTTAAAAATTCAGAAACTAAGAATTCAATGCACATTACGCCTCTTATCATCAACGTTCTCCATGCGCATTTTCCTTATACTTTGTAAGGACTTAGACTGTAATACTCATTACGCCTCTTAGAAACTCATAATTTAATACACATTCCAATCTCTGAAATCTCTCGTAAGCACTCTGAATTAAATGAGCTTTATACCTGTCAAGGACTATCAATTCAATACACACTGCGCCTATTAAGAACTATGAATTCAATACACATTATGCATTTGAAAGATATACGTTTCTTTGATCGCACGAGTAAACACAGAAGTAAGCATTCTATGGGATGTTGAGTGACATTGTTACTACTTGGTATTACACTAGTATCAACTTAATATGTTAGCCATTATTAATAATGCATGTCTTTCTCACTTGCATAAACGAAGGGAGTAATCAGTATTGCAGCATTATTAATAATGCTTCTCTCTCTCTCTCTCTCTCTCTCTCTCTCTCTCTCTCTCTCTCTCTCTCTCTCTTCGTATAAAACAACTGAGTAATCATTATTTCGGCATTATTAATATTCTCATTTGCGTAAACTAAGGGAGTAATCATTACTGCGGCATTATTAATTATGTCTCTCTCACTTGTATAAACTAATTGAGTAATCATTGTTTCGACATTATTAATATTACATGTCTCTCTCACTTGCATAAACTAAGGGAGTAATCATTATTGAGGCGTTATTTATAATATCTATTTCTTACTGGTAAGCCCACTGAAACCTTGATATAGTTTACTTGCCTTACTATGGCGAATTAAATGTACCATAAACATTCTCCGTTCATATTTTCCTCTTACACTGTACTATATTTCTGGTATTTTAATCACCATAAAAGTGATCTTTGTAAAAGTTTGCATGTTTTGCATTATAGAAGTTCAAGTAATGGAATTCTGCAAGTACATTTTGTTTGCGGTGCTTGATAATACATGACAGCGATACCGTCTTATTACCTTCTAATTATGGAACACAGTTTACTTGTAAGCCAAATGCATCAACATGTTTAGTTATTCTGTTAAGAGGTTTACCTCCATAACTATTTACTTTAGTAAATACATTTATTCCTTTCCTATTAATACTCCTTTTTGTCTTAGCTTTGTTTTTTTATTAATTCCTTACATTGTCCAGAAATTAGAATTTCCTTGTACGATTTCTCAGCACTTTGTTGCAATCGAAGTTACTAAGGAATAAGAGTACATGATAATAACCTTATAATTGGAACATGGAAATATAATACTGTAATAACCTTATAATTGGTACATGGAAATATAATACTGTAATAACCTTATAATTGGTACATGGAAATATAATACTGTAATAACCTTATAAATGGTACATGGAAATATAATACTGTAATAACCTAATAACTGGTACATGGAAATATCGTACTGTAATAACCTTATAATTGGTACATGAAAATATAATACTGTTATAACCTTATAACTGGTACATGAAAATATAATACTGTAATAACCTTATTACTCCTTCGAAAAATTCACAACAGTCCACAACAGTTACAGAATAATATTATAATCCAAAACAATGGGTACTTTCTATTTCCATTGAAAATTCACAACAACTGTTTTCCTCTCGAATAATACCAAAGTACAAGATAAAACACATCTGCAGACTTACAACAGGAACACATGAAATGAGAATGACTCCAAAATAGAAATGAATCTGATTGCTCAATTCTTTTCTTATATACACCTTCTATTCCGACTAAATTTCAAGATATACTCCACGTGACCGATCTTGCTACTCATTTTGCCTCGAATTCGCCTATTCATGTGACCTTGCCCAACCAATGAAAAGCTGTTGAATTCGTATATAAACGTTGAAACCCTACTAACCAATGAAAAATTAATCCAAAGGCGCCATTAATTATTATTACTAAGATTATTATTAGTAATTGTCAACACATACGTAAACATATATTTATAGATCCTCTAAAGTTTTTGTTATTAACAGACACGGGTCACATAGGCAAAAGCTAAGTAAAGATATTCTGTACAATTTACAACCATGAATACAAATTACAAAAGTTGAATAAAATTATGTACCAGGAGCCACAAGAAATATAGATATACATAATACTAGAATACAGAGTGAATATTTTTTTTAAAAAATCTTAAAGTATTGTGAATTAAATCCCAAATAGTTCTAAACGTCCTATTACAAGTCTAAATGTACTAGTTCCAATTAAATTCCATTAGTGTTCCAATGAATTACAATATTTAATGTGTTGACGTGCACGTAATCTCGGATGTGCTAATGTACTAGTGGCATGGAATGTGGCGATATACTAACAGTCTTTTGATGTATCACAATGATATAATCCAAAATGTCTTTTACTGAATTAATTATAATTTTAAATTAATTACGTAGTCCAAGAAGTATTCATGAGCACTTTGTAATTCCAGTGAATAATTTAAATAAATCCACCCAAACTAAAAATTGAATGCAACAGTAAGACTGGTCCCGCTTCGGATGTTAAGGCAGGAATAAGTAATTGTTCAAGTAAATAACATTGATATAAAAAGCTATGAAACAATAACAGAGCCAGGATGTACTTAGTCCCCTCTGTAAAACATTCAAAATCGTCAACAAGTTTAGGAATTTCGAACTGCAAAGCTAATATCCTACATTCAAATAAAGTAACCTTAATTGCCTCTATTAAAAATGACCTGAATATTTAATCTATAATCACAGAGAAATATTAGCAATGCATTATGCTGTTTGCAAAATAAATGTCATATATATATATATATATATATATATATATATATATATATATATATATATATATATATATATATATATATATATACCGTGGCAAACAAGATATGTTACATGGAATTACAATACCTTGACAATAAAAATAGTGTGTACATGGAAATATAATAAGTTGCCAGTCACGATGCAGCGATGTAATAGTCACATTACGTGAAGTAATTCCTCTCGCACTCTCGCTGATTTGTATCTAGAATACGTGACTTGCTGCATTTTGTTGTTATAAAACCGTAGTGTAATTTCTAGTTACCCATATATTTTTCTATTTAGTACACGCTTCCATATAGTGTACAAAGAGATAATTTTCATGTTCAAATTTGATATTGATGTCAGCCTACCATATATAAAAATTCATAGTAAGGTCAACAGATTCATATTGGATAGATATCATATGTCAAACGTGTGCCCGAAACATCTTATTCACAAATATGTCCATATCTTTAATTATCAGATATTATTAACTGAAAAAAAAAAACACATAATATCCTTGAGTTAAGAAATCTGACAAGGTACAATGTACACAAATTACAGCTTGCTATCATGACATCATCCTCATTGATTCATACTTGCCCAATACCAGACTATCTTTGATAATTTTACTTACAGAAAATACTACGCTATCCTATCCAGCCAGTAACTTGTAAATAAACCCTGTTCTCGAGACTAAATATCCGTTTCAGAGAATGACAACTATAATTCAGTTTCGCAGTAAAAAGGGTTTCATTTAAAACAAAATATTATCGATAAAGTATAAGTTTTATCACAGACTTGGAGTCATGTCGTTGTCAATTTAATATTTGTTCAAATAGTACATAATAGATTATTTATTACAATAATCTCCGTATTGTAAGCTCTCCTGCTACAAAAAGTCGCTAATTTTGTCTATATCAATCTTACTTTTGACCTTATTAACCTTGACATTTAAGAATCTTGATATTTAATCACAAGGGTCATTCTGTATTTTTTAATCAACAAACGCACACAATGATGTAAAAACAGTCATTTTAGACCGACCTTTTATGTATAGCAAACACGTGGCTGTATTATCCATCTCACGTTAATTTGCAATTTTAATTAGTCTTTTGCATAAATGGATGTCATTTAAATATCCAGTTTCACGTCTTTTGCCATTTTACGTATTTTACCTTTTGTAGACAATATACATCAAATACGCATTTTACGAAAACTTCTATTCAAGTCCAGTGTAGAGTTGATAATCACATTAAAGATGACAAACTCTGAGAAAACTGTGATTTTAAATGTCATGTTTTTGTGTAATGGCAAGAAATAGATATTTCTTTCTTTATATACAGATTCAGTATGAATGGAGAGATCAACAACTTCTATGCCTTAAGTCTGCATGATGTTCAAGCTGAGTCATAACGCATTTATTTTACACTTTACGACCTTCATGGCTCCCCATACAAATCCCACACGTGAGGATCATGACGAGGAAGATATCGAATGACCTTACGAGAATTCAGCATAAGGTACACATGTGATTGACTTTGCAACTAAAGTAGGACGATCGCGTTGATAACATCGTTAAAACGCGTATTTACCTGGAAATCTAACCTGCAGCTCACAACGCTAAAATAAAATGGCAACCGCTTCCTATCCACAAGGACAGTTTACTCATCTTTTAGAGTGTACAATATGCCTAGATACATTCAAAAGGCCCAAAGTTCTGCCATGCGGACACACGTATTGTGCTCCATGTCTTCAGTCACATATCAACAGCAAGCTGACCCAAAATGGTACACGACAGGCAAGCTTTCCCTGTCCTGTGTGTAGGGCAAGCACAGCTCCACCTGATCCTACAATTAGCATTGATAAATGGGCAGAATTATTTCCCGTTAACAGTATGGCGGCCTCTCTGTTGGATTTAAAGGTGGATATTCCTCCAGAAAAACGTTGTGATCTGTGCTTAAAGAGAAAAAAAGAAACACCAGCAGTATCTTATTGTCGGGAGTGTAAGAAATCCATGTGTGCTATGTGCCAAGAGTACCACGATGACATTTCAGCGTGTAATAAAGGAAATATTCTGAATTTAAATACTGGAAACAATTCGAATGACATACCTCCAAACCTAGCTTTCATAGAAATGTGCTCCAAGCATTTAAACGAACGTATTAAATTCTTTTGCAGGGACCACAACACAATGTCTTGCAGCACTTGTGGGTTTCTAGAACATCGAAAATGCGACACAATCACCACGCTTGATGAAATGATAACGACTTTTGATATATCCGTTAAGTCTAAAGAAGCGGAAACAAACTTGAAACAATGTCAAAGCAATCTGAAACAAGTGACATCAGTTGTTACAGGAAATATCGATACGCTTAATAAGGATAAAGCAGCCATTACAAAACAGATTCGTTCTCTCATAACTCAGCTTAACAACAAGCTTCGTAGGTTGGAAACTGATCTGGCTTCTATGATGGATGCCAAACAGAAATCAGAAGAATTAAACATACAGTCCCAAAAGGCCCAAGCACAAACTCTTATGACCGCCATTGAAACGGATCTAACTCAGCTCGACCTTGTAATGACCCACGGGTCAGATCTTCAGAAGATCATCATGCTTCACAAGCTAAACCAGAATCAAGAGAGGTACTTACATATTCTAACCGAATTCCAAAATAACTTTACATGTGCTAGCATGACGCTTGAAGCGGATAAAACTTTCCAGGATCTGGTAAATAAATTGTGCACCCTTGGTAAAATTAATATGACTCGAACTAAAGTGAATATTTCATCGTCTCCAACAGGAAATGCGTCCGTCTAAAAGCAGCAAACATTAAAAATTATTTTAAATAGCAAGTTTTATGTTAAAAACATCAGGATACAAAGTGTTTGGCTATAAATATTTTATATCTGCGTGATTTCCTTCCGTCAAGTTTTATGATACTTTTCCAGAGGATTGTTGATCTCTTGACACCATGCAGAAGTCCAGGTAGATTAGGATGTATTGGGGTACGCCGGCATTGAGAGACTAGCTCATTATTTCCAAGTGGACAGACCCACACACTATCCTGATACTGGTTAAGAACGGCATAGAGGTAAGGCATATCAATCTCAGCAACTACGAAGGTAGCCAGCTCCTTCGTCCATCACGTGTCACTACTAATATGACCAGAAGAACTACATTTGTGTTTCACCAAACCAAAAGCAAACTTCTTGACCAGAGATTATCACGGAAGGCTTTTTTCGGCAAGGTGGTTTGGGCACTGACAAGAAAGAAATAAAGTTTAAAATAAATCCAGTTGATTTTAGAAGATGGATATTGTGTCAAGACACTGATCCTAAAAGGTTATTCCGAGTAAAACTCCACTAAAAATTAGATTCTTGAACAAGTCCAGATTCTTCGCAACATAACACTACATAGTACGTTTGGGATGTATGATGTTATTAAAACATTCATTTCATTAATAGAAAATATGGCAATGCTAGTATAATGGAATATGAATATCACTTGTTTTTGTGAATAACTGCCTAAAGTCAATAGTCAATTTTGCTTTGATCTACGAAACATATCAAGAACTTTACACTACAGAGGGCAGTAGGTACTACATATACGTTTTGGAGATGGTCACGAATTTGACACAACAGGAATGTCATTATGAAAGTATTTATCGTTTGAATAGCGAGATGGCTTGCTTTTGAATAGCGAATGGCCTTGCTTTTGAATAGGAAAAAGACCTATTTGTCAAAGTAAAAGGGTCTGTTTTACAAGAGCTAGTTATATACTTCTGTGTCAGTGTCCATCAAATTTTCATGTCACACTGTGAACTGCATCTTTGGTTTATTACTGTCAAAGGGTAGAATGTAGTTGTCCAATGGCTAATGACCTGCATATCATAAACTGAGTTTCAGTGCGGAGTTGAAAAGGTGTCTTTATTCATTCAAATTATTCAAACGGAGGATTCACTGGACACTTAAACGGAGTTGAAAAGGAGTCTTTATTTATTCAAAGTATCCAAACAGAGGATTCATATTTTTTATTGATTAAAATGAATTGGTTTAATCTTAATTGAATGGAATGGCGGATAGTACAATGAGCAACAAGGGATCATCATCCATAGTGTCCAATTATAGAAAGGAAACAAAGTAACTAAACGAAATTACATCAGCAGGCAGATGCAGATCAGTGCAAATAAAAGAAACAGGTTAAGTCACAATTTATCCCGTAGGGAGAAAGAGATATGGACATTATTAAGAGTAATAATATGAAAATAAAATCAGAAGTCACGTAATTCTAATTCATACTGAAGTAATGGTGAATCCAAATATTTACATATATCTTAATTTAAACATATTTGGTCTTTTCTGGAATAAATCTCTGTATAGTTGGCTTTAAGATGTTTGTACAAAATATCATTCAAGGGCAAAGGGATATTCATTTTCTAGTAAGTTACCGATAGAACATGGTATATTCACAGAGCATGTCATAAATTGGTCTCGCCCATCTACTAGCTTCAACTTCGACTCTTTGAGAGGACATTCAAAAACTATCAACTGAATTTCTATATTTCAAAAAAATAGATAAGACAAAAGAAACGCGATGTTTTGATAATTTGATGTTAATGTGCAGGCCATCTGTCTTAAGTAAAAGGTTTGGTTTTTGCAATATGACAATCGAAATCTGCCTATCTTGTGAAAATACATTGATCTTCTACTTACTCTTGTTTCACGCTTTGAACTTGAACTCACGTTTCCTTTACTCAATGTTGGTATATCTGATAATTTGTATTTCGTTTCTCCGTCTTCTTAATTAGTTTGATACTGTTATATTTGTGACATTTTACAACTACTACTGTTGATCAATCCTCAACAATATTATGCTTTGCATGTACACCAGCACAATCCAATATCAAATGTATATCATTCCAATATAAATTGTACCATTTCTTTGTGTAGTTTAATTCTACTGACTTCTAGATAATTGTAAAACAAGATCTTCAAAATATGCTTATCCACTTCCTGTGAAGGGTCTACCGGTTTCTAATGGATCCCATATGTTGTTCAAAGTCTTCAAAACTCATGTGATCCTTTTTGAAAAAAATTTGTGCTAATTCCTCGCTATTCAGAGTTTTATGGATGTGGTAACATTTTTCATGGTAAATATTTTCTGCAAGAAAAATAAATAATCAAATATTTGCGGGAATAAGTGTCAATCGTTCGCGGAATTAAACTGAAATGAGGTTTACATTTTTTCATGATTGCGTCAACATCTATGTGATTCTCATATTATTTTTTGTTGTTCGCCATTTCATAGACTAACTTTTAGCCATTAGTATTGTTTATATTTCCTTTGCGCTTGTATGAAATATCGTTAGATTAAACTTGATGAACGTTATCTACTTATGTGATGTTATTGATTACCCAAATAAAACTTTTCATACATTGTAGTGACCGTTTTAAAACTTTTATTTGTTTTGTTTTGTTATTTAACTGTGATGTCTTTGGATTTAATGTTTGGGGGGGGGGGTGTTTCTCTAGGGTTGAGGTAAACTTAAATTATCATGCCTGGCATGTTAACCCTTTCATTTTACTTCGCTCTTTTGTACAGCTATTACATACTAGAATGAAATTATCTAATTTTTTTAATTTTAAAAAGAACATATCTTTCCTGCTCCGAAATAGAGCGATGTATGCGTCCTGCTTCTGTCGGTATTTATTTCGAATACCTTTTCTCCTGGGTTCATTGCATCCTTTCTACATCACGAATACATGCGCTTTACCGTCATGTGCATTCTAATAAAAATATCTTTTCAACTTAGTCATTTCCTGTGTCGTAGAGATCACCTTCATACATTAAACATGCTTTCTTTTTTTCCTTCAAATCTTGGCGTTCTTTTCTGGATTACATTCCTAACATTAAATATTTCCTATGTAAATTTACAAAAGTAGCCCTTTGCAAAATTCACTTTGCATTCCGAAATTTTATTTAACACCAGTCTTTAATTTGCGTATTCCATATGTATCAGTAGTTGTATGTGGAACTTGGGGACATGTCATATTCATATAGACGCCGATAGGTTTGACATGGAAATAGTATTATAGGTACAAAAGTGTTTATGGGACCAAAAGTATTTATTGTGACAAACGGGAACGGTTAATAATAAAATGGTGAAGGAAAAAAGGCTCGACAATTTACAGGGATGATGAAAAATGTAATGTTGCCTTTGTGATTGGTATAGGCCGTTTCCATATTGAAAAGTGTATGGGAATATACGGGAAATGTAACGTTAACATTTTAGATATTATTTAACAGCCACCTTTTTGATCCAAACTCAACATGTATAAAATCAAGCACCTGCTTTTTGATTACTATACGAAATCTTATAGGGTCTGAATAAGTTTTAAATGAGAAAAAGTCTTCAAAGGCTCAATCTTTTTGGGGGGTCTCTGCTATCCAGTGTTTTTACTTATCCGTTATCCAATTACCTAAGTATACACTATCAACCACCCCATACACTGTCCAAAACATCTTGCGTCGTGTCTAAAATCATACACATACTAAAACAAATTAAATGGGTATGATGTAAACGAAGGGATTAAATCACACAAACATGCTATCCAAAAATATACCTACTATCCAACACCCAATAAACACTATCGATAACGCCTTGTTTTGTGTCTAGAAACCCACACCCACTCACCTACTGTTAGACGAAAAGCGTATGATGTACAAGAACAGGATAAAATCACATAAATATACTATTCAACAAACTACCTTTACTGTCCATCATCCCCACCATACCCCCACACACACTATCCAAAACGTATTGTGTAGTTTCTTAAAACTCACATCCTGTCAGACTAAAAGACTGTAATATTAAAGGAGATAAAATTACACAACGTACTATCCAATACAATACCTTTAATGTCAAACACCTACTTATTAATGCAATATCCAACATATTCACGGACTTTGAGCACTATCCAACACCCACTTTGTATGTACCATCCAACACCCAAGTTTACATAACTGTCCAATATGTTGTGGAGGTGATCAAGACCCGCTATACTTATTAACCATCGTAGAGCATAGGAGTGCTTACACACATTACATTCATATGCATACCTATTGTCACATAAGAGTAGTACGGTTGTAAAAGAAGGGGATAAAATATACACACTCACTCATACACAAGCACGGGTGGATGGCAAATCTGGCGAACGTACCGCCTTATCTATATGGAGAAAGTACACCCTCGAAGGAAAACATCCCTCCATTGTATTGCTCGAACTTGAAAGAAAATATGGGCATGATCGACAGATAGAATGTGAAAGAGCATGTCCAAAATATATTTGTTTCCATATCACCAGCCAACACAGCTGTACTTAAGTTATCATTTTAATCAGGTCTGCTAACTGGAACGTCAGCAATAAAGAGGGAATTTGGGGCATGTTCCTTCCTCTTCATTAACAAATACCAAAAATACATGAATGTATTTACAAGGTTGACAACGTTGTGAAGTCAAACTTGATTTTAAATCATCTAAGGTACTGCCATTTTGCTGTTGATACACACTGTTTCTGTGCAAAAAAGAAAATAGATAGATAGGTTTTCACTTGCTTTCGTCCCATCGGATCCTTGGCTGCCGTTCTGCTCAAGGTTTTACTAACGTCATTTCCCACGTTAGATAGGACTTACACACGGCGCACGTAAAATCTGACTACTTCGACGATGGTTTTGTACTATTTTTATCATCAGCCATCAAATGGAAAGCGGTACTGCTTCATTCAGTCTCATGAGTACATCCACGCCGTTCAACAAGTACTTTTCTTGCATCGATATGTACAAATGCAAAAGATGCATCAGTTATAAATTGCATCTTTGATTTTCTTTCGACGGAAGTTAAATCAGTATTGTGAGAATCGTCGGCTTCTGTCAATTCAGTGCCTTTGGACATGTCTAAAGTGTCAGGTTTCCATACCATCCAAGTGTGTGTTCTTGGCTTCTTTTCCGTACTTCAATAGAGTTTCCAGATTCGCTCGGTAAGGGTAAATATGATGCTGCTGGTAAGTTTATGATTCAAGTACAACTCGACGTCGCTGAGCAATGAATGGATGAAACTGTTGACGGGAGTACTCGGCATTGACGCCTGGAGTGAACTGGTGTTGTCCACTTTGAGAACACATATTTTCAGGTACAAGTCACTGCTATACAGATCGTCCTTTGATTTCATATTCGATAAGGACTGGATTAGCCAAAGACGGCACCGGTTGAAATTCTACCAGTTGGGATCCTAGCATCGTCCTCTTGGTCGGTCGCATGGCAAACATATTGAGTTCTAACTTGATATATTCGCAAGATTCTCGGTGCATCGTTTTCTGATTTATTAATCAAAAACTTCCTAATTCTCTTGCAGTTCTTATTCTTCTTCACTTTTCTTATTTTTTATCTGAACATGTTTATGAGATTTGAATGAGATTTGAATGGGTTTCGAGGTCTCTTCCTGCCTTATCCTTGAGGTGGCGTACAGTAAGACATAATGCCTTAGGTAGAAACGTGAAGCGAACTTATGGGGGGATCTTGGTGACCTTAAAGGTCTTTCATATTAGAATCAATACATTTTGCCTTTCTCCATCAAGGCTTCTTTAGGAATTATGTTGGTCAATGAGAAAGTTTTGTCGAAATTCTTTTCCTGGGTCAAAGCGGCTGCTCTCAAACCATGCAATCCTCCGGTGACCATATGTTTTAAAAAGCTGATTTTAACATCTCTTCTAATATATGCCCTCGTTGTCGAACGACTCCTTGATACACAGGTTGCATTGGTTACAATTTGCTAGACAATCGTGTTCGAAAATGTAGCTTCACCGTGACTTCTCCTCTCGTGAATAGAATATTTTGTCCAAAATCTCCTTCAATGATACTGTTGATCTTGTCAGAATAAGATTAACTACCAGGAACATAGTTAGGATGTAGACATTCACTGTGATATTCGTTTTTCACCTTCCTCGTAAGCAGCGAAGACAGGGTCCACTTCGAAGAGTAATGACTCTGTGTTACTGAGCGGCTGTGTTTCCAACTACGTTGTATACATCGTAGTATAGAAACATCAAATTAATTCCTTCGTTCAGATCAACCTGGTAACAAAACTACTTTGTAGTATCGATCATTCTTAATGATGTATTTGATGCAGTGCTATGTTTGTGTTTCCACAAAGAAATAGCAAACAAACTGGGAGAAAATCTCATACATGGTTTTGCCGTCGGCAAAGTACAATTGAAGATGGTGAGCTATCTTATGATACTCTATCTGTACACTTGAATTTTTTTCTCGATTGTTGTACCTAACTCATCGCTCAAAATTGTTTCAAAATACTTAGCATTCAAAATAAATTCCTGCAGGAATTCTCATATATAAATATTCAGTTGGGGACTCGCCTTTCATGGTGTTGTTTATTCGTAAATGAGACAATCATTCTTGACTTGAGCGGGATAAATGATTTCTACCAAAGCTACGTCCCAATGAGCTTCCTGATCCCACTGTGTGGCTTGAGATAATTTGGCTGTGAAACAACATAATGTGTTGTTGGCCAACACAGCCATAGATATGTCACTGGGTAATGTTAAATGTAATTAATTGTTCATAGTTCAAGGGTTCTGGTCTCCTAAAAGTTGCTCATTGTCGAAGGAGAATGGTTTTCTAAAAAGGGTTATTGAAGACGGCTGCTACTGTGGCTGCAAGAGTTGTGTTGACTGGCGTTGCCGAGACTACCGTTATTATTGCTATTGTCGGTATATTTCAAAGAAGAATTAGGAAGACAAAAACCAATGCAACAACTGTGTAAAATAGTGTACAGTTGTTTATCCCCTTGTTGCAGATTCAATTTCGAACTGCTGTTCCAAAAGACACAATAAACAATTGGCAGAAAAAGACGATTTTGATTTTAACAAACCGTCCCCTACACTACACTCACAGAGGTTATTGGTGTTGCTATTTTTATATTCTTAAAAACAAGAACTCGGAGGAGGATAGTATTTGTTGTCTTCAACAGTACTGTAGTCATATCGGTTAATATTTATAGTCAAGGATTTGTGAAACCGCAATCCAAAAATTGGAACTAGATGGATAATCTTTCTAAGAACTATCGTTTCTTTGAAGTCAACGCTTCCCATTTTAGGTGCTCTTCGATCGAGGATACTAGTTGTAACTTAGGCAAGACAAATGTTCATTTTATCACTTCTCTACTCGTGTCTTCAAATTAATAGCTTTGTTTAACCATGTCAAACAAATGTCCTGTGTTAAATGTTGGTCTTCTTGAACTATTCATCAGACATTAAAAATAATCCCGTGGCTTGCACACACACACTATGCATCCAAACATACTTATATAGTATCACACAAGAAAGGTAATTATAATGGAGGGAATTAGTCTTTGTTTCATGGCAATCATTTGAAGATTATATATTTTCTAGGTGATCTATGCGCTTATGCAAGAGTTCTGTATGTCTATGTCATTCACAAAATAGTTAAACTTAAAACATAAGTATGTTGGAAGGAATTGTTACGACTCTATAGTCTTAAACTAAGTCCAAAAAAGAAGCTAAACGAACATTTTAATTAAAATCACCAAATAAATCTAGTTCGCTCAGTTA
>JAECUM010024186.1:0-11370 GCA_016617855.1 Megalonaias nervosa
TTTCTTTTTTAAAATTTAATTAAACGTTGAATGCAGGCCTGCAAGGGGATCAGAACTTTTTTTTACATAACTGATGCAATGAGGTTTATCATTTGCCTCAAATAAATATTAAATGGAAGAATCCAGCTTGAAGGGAAAGGGTGGTGTGCCTAATTTGTTGTTTATTCTCCTCCATGACCTGATTGTATATAAGACCATTACCTGTCTCTTGCAATCATCCTCAAAGAGTGCATGTGTCATTAAGGGTGAAAAAACTCCACACAACATTACAGCAATGGATGCGGAAGGAGGGTGATGGATAAGAAATCTTCCTCTGAGATTTCGAGCCCTAGCACCTGTGATTGGTCTGGATTCTTGACTGGCTTGGCCTTGTATATACATGTAACTGTCTGAATCTATTTTTAGTATATATCTATGACTGCATCTTCCATGATTCATGTATATACAGTAGTTCTGAGGAGTTTTATAACGAGCTTGGAGAAGAATATCACATTGAAAAATATAATCGCCTTTGATTAAAACTGAGAGAGTTAGTGTCTGTATTTATGAGAGTTTAAAGAATGGTACCGATTGGAATGAAACAACAATGAGACGCAGACAACATAGAACAGAGGTCGAGGTCGTCCAAAACGATATGATGTCGAGATTTCGCCCTTTACTACAAGCAAGTCTCTACTAAAGTTATTAGAACATTATTAGAACGATATCGAACGCAAGATTCACTTCAAATGTGTAAATAAACATAACAACTTACCAAGAACGTGAGGACGAGTTGCGCTTTGAAAGAGACCCAGGAATCGCGATTTGTAACGTTCTTGGATAAACTTCTGAAGAAATATCTCGTTCATATTACGCAGGCGCACATGTGCTGTCGCTCTTTACCTGTGCTAAGCTAAAGGTAGTCATGGTTACAGGAGTTTATATTTGGAACACATGTAGATAACATGCAGCGTTTGTCGGTCTGTAAGTAGTAGCAAAAAGAAGTGATTCATTAAACGTGTACAAGGAGAATATTAGAATCATAATAAACAAAGTGGCGTGACCTAATATTTAAGCAAGCAAAACAAACACTTTTAAAAGCAGTTTGAATATACATTTCTTCTTTTACGAGTACGTTTTGCTGAAAGTTATTGATAATGACTGCAGTATCTTTGATTGCCATTATGGAAGTATTATTGTCTTTAACGTTTTTCAAACATTTACTAACCTTAGAATACATATTCTAAAAATGTCAAACACCATCTAGTAGGTAGCAAAGTAATTTCGGACAAGACCAAAGATTCAGGCACATATATTTGCAAAAGGAAGCACTGCCTAGTGTGAAAACATATACCCGAAACCATGTCATTCCAACCAGAGTAATGGTGTCCAACCAAAAGGTTAACTAGTCTGCTGGTATGCAAAATTTGTGCCATTCAGTATGCTTGTGAAACTATTGATTTTAGACACGAATGAACCACCCACAAGGGCCATATTCGCAACATAACGCAAAACTCACCAACCAACACAAGTGAAACGGATATTCAGTAGAGTCCCTTGAGATATTACCGAATGAGTCAAACCCGTGGAGGACCGATTTACAGCCCACACGTAAGGACCCCACACGTAAGGAGCTGTAGTAGATACTGCAAGTGAAAACTCATGGGGAATATGAGCTACGAGCTAAATGAAAAAATATAACTTTCCCAATACAATATTACATAAATTCCAATCAAACATCAGCTTATCACCCGTACGGAATGCTTGCGACAATAATTACCTAGTCACAAATTCACTCTTGACACTAATTATATTTATTATTATTATTATTATTATTATTATTATTATTATTATTGTTGTTGTTGTTGTTGTTGTTGTTGTTGTTGTTGCAGCTGTTAAAATTATTATTGTTATTATTATTAATATATTATTTATTGTTCAGTATCTCATTGCAGCATTCACATGACATATTTCTTTTTACTACCTTCTACAAGTATAACTTTATTTGGATATAATTTCTTTAGTACATATTGTCGCGTTGGTTAAGAAATGAGCTGAGTTTCGCCAAGAATGGTTTCCGTCGTTTGTCGACAGTATGGAAGTAGGTCAAAACAGTTTGGTTCTCTGCAGGATAAACACGTAACTGCACAGATCACATCCTATTTTATTATTCAGTTGTACTAGTCTGACAACAACACAAAATAGACTCATATTTGTCTGATTTGAAGGTCGTTTATTAAATTATTCTCTCACCTTATTATTTAACTGTTGCTTCTACATTCCCCATCTTTCAAAAATGTTATTGTCCAGATTTTCTCTTGGCTTTTGTGTCGAGTGTTCGTTTTGTGAATGTATTATATATATATATATATATATATATAAGTATATATATATATATATATATATATATATATATATATATATATATATATATATATATATATATATATATGCACGTATGCATGGTGGAGGGGTTGAAAATATGTTTTGTTGTTTTCCCGTTTCTAATATAATTTAAGTGTTAAAAAGAAAGATGGAAAAAAATATTACATGCTTGAGTGCGTGTTTATTGTTGTTGTTTTTATTTTACATAGCCTACCACTTCGTTCTCCATACGATGACTTTGTCCTACTCTCACCTGGCCTTTTTTATATATTGGAGTCCAATACAACCCATACACCTTGCAGACCCGTAGTCCAAAACACGTTGGACACATAATTTTTCACTCAGACTCATGCTTTTTTAGAAACTGATATCTGAACACCGTTGAATAAACTAAGAGTGTGAAAATCATTGGAAAACTGATTCATCCAGACAAACTTTAATAGATTATTTCAAATGTTTGAGACTATAATATAAGTAACAAAAGAGGTTTTGAGTGGACGAATTTTGCAGCTTCTACTTTAATGATACATTTAGGGAAATCTATAGACAACCTACATATTAAACAGATGCGCATGAAGGCTTTCTTCTGTTTGATATGCAACTATGCAAACTGAAAGTCGACGTAAAATTTTTTATGATTCACATTTTATAAATTTAATGTTCAGTCCTAAGATACACATAAACGCGATTTATCTACATTAAATTTGATAGTAATAGGTTTTCTTTCAAGGTTGCATTCTTTCTTATCAGTTTGAATATAACGAGTCTTTTACTTTCCAACTCAGACCGCTCCGGTGGCTTTGTGGTTAGAGCGTCCGCCTCGGATGCGGGAGGTCGCGGGTTCGAACCCCGGCCGCGTCATACCAAAGACTTATAAAAATGGTACCAACAGCTGCCTCGCTAGGCGCTCAGCATTAAGAGGTTAGTGTTAGGACTGGTCGGCCTGGAGTCAGGATAAAATGTGACTGGGTGGAACAATATGCTACGTGTCTGCGGCATGATGCCCCAGTGCTAGACATCACTATCAACTGCCACACTGCAGACATCGTAGCGATATGACTGAAAAATTGTTAAAGCTAAGCTAAACATCCAAATCAAACACACACACACACACGCGCGCGCGCGCGCGCTTTCCAACTCGATACGAGGAAGTGTGAATTTAACGCCATCACTGATGATTAACTTGATCTAATTCAAGAAAGTTATTTAAACTTGTAATTCTAATTTTTAAGCTACTTTGTGTTGTGTAGAAAAATACTACAGCTTTGAACCAATGTTTTCTTCAGACGAAAGGGTGATCATCTGACTAGAAAGAGTGATTTCTTTAATACTGAGCTTGACAGAGATAATATAGTGTTTCCAATGATAACATAGCATTTACACAAAACTATTCCTACTTAAGTTGTACCAAATAGAACAAAATCAACTTACAATATTTGTATGCGTAGCATGAACGCTGGTTACTTCCGCTATCAGCCTGATTAAAACAAGGTCTTCAACATGACCTTTCGATTTACCAATTAAATCACAGGTTTCACATTCATGATAACGCAAAACTTCATTCGGAACAAGTCGTTTCTCGCAATAACTCTCCTCAAAACGAAATGCAACGCTTTATCTGATAGGTTGCTAAAAATTAGTCGTGAAGCAATTCCAAGTAGACTTGATGTTAATCAGATTGCTCATATTGTTAATCTGGACTTTTGGCGATTCTCTGACGCTGAACATGTTTCAATTTTACCATCGGTTGGAGATTTTGGACTCGCATTGGTTATTGACGTGTGAGGTCGCTGTTGGAATCAGGCCACAATTAATAATTCCGGTTCACGAATGTAGTCCCAGTCTATTTTTAGATCATTTTTTCCTGTCTCCGTTAGGTGGTGATACAAGAGTTAGATTTAGGCATTCTTGGTAAGGATTTAAAGGCAATTGTTTATTCTTTAGAATATGAGCTTATGGTGTGGTTGTCTGTGTGTATTTCGGCGACAGTGCACAGTGAGTAACAAGGCCTTGGTGATGATCCGGAAGTGAAATCTGTGTTCCATTGCATGGTGTTTTGTTTACAATTCAGCCTCTCAAAAAAATGCAGGTCAACCCTTGACAAGAACTTCACCGTAAAGTCATCTTTGAAGGTATTTTAGATTAACATATGATTTGTATTGATTGTCACACAGTTGAAAGTTCAGTACTGAGAAACAAATGTAGGGAATATATAGTAAAATTAATTGTGTTCTGTGGCCTGTTGAGACAAGAGTGTAATCGGGTCTTAAGGCAGCTTGGCGTGAAAACGTGGTAATTGGTTGAGCGTCCCTAGAAACAAATTATATCGAAGCAGTGGTGATACCATTCCTATTGCCACAGTGAGAATATCACTGGTGGAACTAATTTCTTTATTTCATTTAGGAAGTAAATCTGCCCATATGTATATTTTTTTTTTCTGACGCGTCTATCCATATCTAGGCCCAATCATTTCTTCTTGTTTTTCTTTTCTCTATCCACCCCGTTTCAATACACTAGGATGAATAGATCTTAAAATGTGTCAAAATTGTTAACGCTCTAACATAAGTTAATGTAATTAACGAGAATGTGAGATCAGGAAATGGATCACAAACAACAAAAGAATAGACTTGAAGTATTAACTTTTTGGTTTTCCATGTGAAACATGTCAGTAACTAAACGTGCATGACCTGTTTCCTGTGTCACCCATACATCGTTGTTTACTTGTTACACTCAATCACAAACGGTACACGTTGTTAAAACTCTGGATTATACATAGTAATCAAAATATCTACGTGGCAGTTTTAAATGGCATCACATCATAATCTTGTCTAAAAATGATGGAAAAGTCAGACATTGATTTGCGTCGATTACATACCGCAGTTAAGTGATAATAAAAATTTGGGTGTAACATCTGTAACTGAAATTGACTGCAAACCTAACAATACACAACAATTCATGTCTGAATGCAGAAATAATCAAAACTAGAACAAAAATCCTTACAAATAGGTTCACAATCATTACAATCTGTTGTTTAAAGACGTTACGTTCTGAAGTCTGTTGGACCGTTCTGTCATGTTGCGATGGTACTTCCATCGCAGTAATGTTCACTCTATCAATCCGTATAAGAAACGTGCTAATGAACATAAAAGAATCTCTTAATTTTCGCATAAAACTGTCATTAATTTGATAAAATACTTGAGTTGAAGCATTATCTGTATAATCTAAATTTCTATTAAAAAAAGTCGCTGTCGTAAAATTATTGTAAAATTTTGGAACTTCGTATGATGGATGTAGTAATGCAGCCATTAATCGCACTGACACAGAATGGATAAACAAATCCGTTCAAATTGAAGTTTTTTCGCCATTCTTGGCAACACAGTATTTCCACTTCAATCGTGAAATATTTCCTTATAACTACTCGAAAAAGGTAGATATCCTCTATGTATCTGCTTTTGTCAAGTTAGTATTTGATTATTGCCAGGTCTGTATAAACTGATCTCGAAATCTTTCCATAAAGGTTATATTTAACTAGGATTTACTTTAAATATTTTAATAAACTCAAATCAATTGAAATCCGGTTTCCGAGATGTTATGAATGCTCTCAGTCCAGTTATCTCTGCCTAAATAATTAATACAATCCAGCGATAGCCTCAGAGACATGATTTGAGATAGTTCGGTTTGTTTACCATTAGTGATATTTGTCCAGTAGCCAACGATTCTGTTTTTGTTTTTTTGTTTTTTGTTTTTTTTTTTGTAAATGTAGAAGAGATTTACCAAGTTATACGATGGATTTTGGACTTGCTGGATCTTTGCGGAATTAAAAAAAAAAAAAACTTTAAGCAAGTTTAAATAAACACTCCCACTATAATTAAGTTTACAAAGCCCCGGATTTCAGCTGCATAAGCAAGAACTGGAATGCTTGTCGTATCAAACCGTCCAACCTGATAGTTTAAACACAATTTTTAAAATTCTTTTCCATGGAAGGTACGTAGTTTTCCTGGATTGACTAATTAAGCTTATGGTTCCTAATAAATATCTACCATTATTTGCAAAGGTCAATCTTAAATATTTACAAGTTGTAACAATTTCAAGGTCCAAATCTCCTAATTTGAGCTACACATTTTGTCCATTTCTACATTAATCTAAAATGCTTATGTTAGTCATAAGCTTATATTTTGCGCAGTAACTAGAGAATACGACAAGATTAATTTATTCTTCTTTCTGACTGCTAAGTGTTGAACCCATCCCTGATCTTCTTAAGTGATAAGATTTTCAAATTAGCCCATGCTGCAGCCATTGGATGAAAGATGGCACTGCTTTTATTTAGGACAAACCAGACACATTAAAAAGACATTTGGTGAACACCATATGTTGATATGACCATCAATACTAGAGAATTAGTGACAATATTTTCAATATGTTCATTGTGGGAGGCATATTTTGAGGTCAGGTTGGCAACATTTTCTTTCAGGACAAACCAGATATTATAAATATTATTCTGGTGAAAACCCACGACTTTCCATTTAAGAGGAGTAGTAATACAAGATTTTCACGATTGCTGCCAATGTGGCAATACTAAATGTCAGATAAGCGCCATTTTTATTTAGTACCAATTAGACGTATACAAAGTCTTCTAGTGGAAGCCCAATGTCTATATGACCTTCCGTCTAGAAGAAAGAGCAATAAGATTTCAAAGATGGCCGTGATGGTGGCCATAGCGGATGTCAAATCGGCATAATATTTTTTTAAGACCAACTATATATAATAAAAAGTCTTCCAGCGAAAACTCCACGCATATGTGATTTTCTGTGTTGCCATATTAGCCATCAGATAGGCACTATTTTATTAAATTTAGGACCAGCTTGACATGAAAACAAGTCTTTCAGCGAAAACTCCACGCATATGTGATTTTCTGTGTTGCCATATTAGCCATCAGATAGGCACTATTTTATTAAATTTAGGACCAGCTTGACATGAAAACAAGTCTTTCAGCGAAAACTCCACGCATATGTGATTTTCTGTGTTGCCATATTAGCCATCAGATAGGCACTATTTTATTAAATTTAGGACCAGCTTGACATGAAAACAAGTCTTTCAGTGAAAACTCCACGCATATGTGATTTTCTGTGTTGCCATATTAGCCATCAGATAGGCACTATTTTATTAAATTTAGGACCAGCTTGACATGAAAACAAGTCTTTCAGCGAAAACCCATGCTGATATGACTATCCATTCAGGCAGAATAGCAATAAGATTTTCATGATGGCAGCTGTGGCAGCCATTATGGATGTTCAGGCGTCATCATTTTCATTCAGGACCAACTTCATATCATAGGAAAACTGGATATTTGTATGACAATCTGTTCAAAAGAAAAGCAATAACAAGATTTTGAAGATGACTGCTGTGGTAGCAATATTTGATGTCTCAGTACTACAATTTTCATTTAGAATCAACTAGAAATTCGGCTGAATGTATTTCGAAAGTTTCATGACACTCCTCCAAGTAGCTTGGGAGTAATTATAACACTAATAGATTGACGGACATTGGCTGTGTGTAAAAGGCAAGAATGGTTTCGGCTGCCACTTATAATTCTTTTAATCTAAATTGCATCTCTCTCTCTCTCTCTCTCTCTCTCTCTCTCTCTCTCTCTCTCTCTCTCTCTCTCTCTCTGAATTTGTACTTTTACTTCTCTCTTGCCTTTCCTCATTTTGTTTCATTTGCTTTTCTTATATCTTTCTCTCTGTATTTGTATTTGCTGCATCTGCATCTCTCTCTCTCTCTCTCTCTCTCTCTCTCTCTCTCTCTCTCTCTCTCTCTCTCTCTCTCTCTCTCTCTCTCTCATATTTTTGGCTTCACTAAAGATTTCTCAAATATGTTTCAAAAAATTCTGACACAAAGTGAATTTAAATATCACAAGCAATTTTAATATCTAATAAATATTTTAAAGAAAAATGTATCCTGGACGAGCCCCCAAATTTCTGTTACGACTTTATGGTCCTAAACTGAGTAACAGAAAAATGCAAAAACCAACAAATTTTGTAATTCAACAAATAATTTATTTACCTTGGATACAAAGTTAAACTTTAAAATGAACTCGTTGTGAATTAAATCCCAAATAGTCTTAAAAGTTTTATCACAAGTCCAAAAGTATAGAGTGTTCTGAATGAATTCCAGTGGTGTAATGAATTTCAATCTTGAATGTGATGAGGTGCCCGTAGTCACGAATGTGCTGATATGCTAAGTCTTCATGTATCACAATGATATAATCCAGAATGTCTTTGAATGAATTCACAATAATTCCAAAATAATGATTTAGTCCTAAAGTAAATGAGTACTTTGTAATTTGAATGAATAATTTGAATAAATAAATATTTTCAAATTGTAATTGAACACATCTAAAAGACTGATTCCACTAGACAGATGTTAAAGTATGAATAAACAATTATGTTGATCTTTACCTTTATACAAAGCTTAAGACACAATAACAGGACCATGATGAGGGTCAAAAGTTCATTTCTAGACCATTCTATGTTGTAAGCAAGGTCAGGTCTTTTACTTAAATTTTTATAAAGAACAAACAAGTAGACCAAGAATTTCCAAATCTAATTAAACATGTTTACAAATATTATATTAAGGTTTGGTCTACATTCATGGACAAAGTTAGCTATGCAAAATGCTGTTTACAAAATGACCCTCACAATATACAATCATGGATAGAAGTTAAACACACAATATATACACTTTTAACACTGAATTTCCCTTTCCCCCTAAGAGTGAACCAATCCAAAATGACTGATTGTGGACTTTTCCATTGACCATAGAGTAACATTTTGCTCCCAGAATGACATGCATATCATCTTTTTGTCTTTAATATCAGCCCTAGCTATTTAGGAAACCTGCATGGGTTTAGACAGAACTTAAGGAAATGCCTCCATTATCAAGTGTGCATTCTATTGCTAACCTATCAATGGACCTTTCTGAAAAAAATTGCTCTGAGCCAATCCACAATTTTTTGTTTAAAATCATTTGTAATTCAGAGAAAATAGAAGCCCAAATGGGCCTCAGATTGCTTACCTGTCAGATGTATGCCTAACAGTCAAATGCAAGAGCAGCTGGTCGATAAAAGTCTGTCAGTAGGATGGTTTCTTCAGAATGGCAGATCAGCATGAATTGTCTTGTACTGACATGCCTTTAAATCTAGATGCTCTCTGCCAAAGTTTGTCAAATTCTGTCTAGCATTGTTTTTATAGATACAGTAGTTTAATAGTTTAAATGTTATTCTATTTTTAGTAATATAACCATATCTGATAGTGGATTGGAATGATATACACCAAATTATGATGACTATTATTATAATTGTTTTTTTTTTACACAATTATTAGTATAATTATTATTATTATTTTATTATTATTATTATTATTATTATTATTATTATTATTATTATTATACAATCAAAAAATGTATAGTGACTTTAAAACACACAAAATATATGTATTTTTGTATGACTTTGCCTTTGAAGAAACAAACAAGAGTCCCTCAAAGGGTCTGATGCTCTACTAGCCATAAAAGAATTCCAGGAATTCAAGATAGGACCATTTCTCTATTCTGACCACTCCGGTGGCCTAAGTGGTTAGAGCATCCACCTTGGAAGTGGGAGGTCACAGGTTTGACCCCGGCCAAGTCATACCAAAGACTTACAAAAAATGGCACTAGTAGATGCCTCGCTTCGCACTCAGCATTAAGAGGTAAGGTTAGGACTGGTTAGCCTGGTGTCAGGATAATATGTCTGGGTGGGACATGATGCCACATGTCTGTGGCATGATGCCTCATTGCATCGTTAACTACGTTAAAAATCCAAATCACGCACACACATACACACACGCACGCATGCACGCACACACATGCACATTTCATATTTCAACTCCAATATTGAATACATCTCCAATATTTCTGAGCCTTAACAATTTTTAAATTAGTCCTTGTGGCAGACATTTTGGATGTAAGATCAGCACCAATTTCATTTAGGACTAACTGGACATTATTAGAAGTCCCAATGAGATCCCAATGAGAATATGACTGTCTCTTCAGAAGGAGTAGCAATAACAAGATTTTCCAGATGGCTGCTATGGTACCCATATTGGATGTCAGATTGGCACCATTTTCGTTTAGGACCACCTAAGCATCATAAGAAACCTTTTGTTGAAAAGCCCATGCTGGTAATAACATCCATTTAGGAGTAGCAATAACAAGATTTTCAAAATGGCCACAGTGGTGGCCATACTTGTTTTCAGATTGACACCATTTCCATCTAGGATCAACTAGACATGATAAGAAATCTTTGAAAGAAAATCCCTTGTTAATATGACTTTTGATTCAGGAGTAGTGACAACATGTTTAAGATGACTGCCATGGCAGCAATATTAAAACATCAGATCTGCACCATTTTTATTTAGGATCAACTAGACCTCATAAGAGTTGTTTTGGGGAAAGTCCAGTGTTAATGTGATCCTGATTGATAAGAAGATTTTCAAGGTGGACATTGTTCTCATTTAGGACCAGCTATATCATGGGATTAATGTATGTGTAAGGTTCACTTGTTTGTGCTAACAGATGGATGGATTGACGATGGACAAGAGGTCATCCCTTAAACTCCTATTGTCAATGACCAATAGAGCTAAAATTAAATTGTCTAAATAAATTGATTAGCTGAAGAAAAAGATGTTCGTATTCTATTTTCATGGGTCTTGGATGATCATTTTGTCGTTTTTATAAACTATAAAACTTTATTTTATATAGCTGAAAAGTAATTTCATTATCTTGTATACACTGAGCACAATAAAATGCACAATCTCCAAATTTCATTGGGTACATCAATTTATCCTCCAACTGTCTGTGGATTTATATTGTAGTTTTATTATTTTTTTTTGTAAATAAATGGTCATGCTTGTAACTTTATCTGTTGAATTTCAGATATATATTGTAATGATACTTTCTTAAACCCAACAG